>JAKTUB010000103.1:0-29880 GCA_030556465.1 Metschnikowia picachoensis
ATCAAAATTATCGCGATACTCAAGTCAAAGGGTGTAATCAATAGTGAAGATTGTTCTGACAATCTTCTGGACTGTGAGGAAGGAGAAGTTTCAAGAAGCACTGCGATCACTGGAGAACAGGTAGAGAAAAATGCTTTTAAGTGAGCATGCTTTTAATCGACGAAGAGGTTGATGATGCTGATATATCAAACATCTTGGATTATCTTTCAGAGTAGTGTTCTTGATTGATTTTCGCATAAGCCTCATATCATCCTCGTGTATATCAAGTGCAAGGCTATCTATTTTTTTGTATACCTTCATCAATCAAATGCAGCGCCCAAAAAAAGCCAGACTGACGACTAAAAACTCAGGCTTATTCAAGATCGATGCAAATTCTAATGAGATGCAACCGGCGACCGCTGTGAGTATGTTGCACGTGAAGAGAAAAAGGTCACGTGCTGAAGCTTGAATTTACGCAGTGTATACGCAAGGGCAAATTTTGTATACGCAGTGTATACGCCGGGGAAAATTTTGTATACGCAGTGTATACGCCGGGCCGGTTGTGTATACGCATACGAATACGAATACGCAGAGCCGGTCTGCCGAAAAAACGAAAACGAATACGAATACGCAACCAAATTCCGTAAATACGCGCGAAAAAAAACTTTTACGGCGTAAATACGCTAAATTGTTCAACACTGACGCCCGTGCACCTGACCGTCACGCTATCCGCGTATTAGCAACCAAAAGCGGCGATCTCAAAGACAGCTAAGCACTCCGCGTAACAATACACTCAATTTCACATTGTCGACGTGGGAAATAATCACCCATACCTTTTAACTTTCCATATTCTATCAATAAAACGCACAATTGAGCCCCAGGTTTCAATTAATACCCTTTTCGATCAAGTGCACTACGCTGATCACTGAAAGCAACCGACACTTGCCGCCCTTCACGCCTACATAGCTACTAAAGCAAATTGTTGGTTGTCCTACCCCCTCGCAGGATTTTCTTCCCACGAATCGAGGTCAAAATACCATCAATTTTTGAGTCCAAACTCTAAATTATATAAAAGCCAAAATGTCTAACCCAGTGGACCCTTCCAGAGTCTACGTCGGTAATGTGAATTATAACGCCACTGAAGATGAACTTAAGGAATTCTTCCAGGAGTTCAATGCGGTGTCAGTGGAGATCCCATCAAAAACAATCACACGTGGCGAGAGGACCTTCGAAAGATGCCTTGGCTTTGGTTTTGTCCAATTTGGAAATGAAGCTGATGCCGAGAACGCGATCAACGAGATTAACGGCAAGAAGTTCAAGCTGAGACAAATATATGCGAAGAAAGCATTGCCTCCTGCCACTGAGGAGGAAAAAGAGAAAAAGAAAGAGATTTTCCTTGCAAAGCAGGCGGAGTTGAAAGCGAAGAAACGAGAAGTCGAGAAGCAGGCGGCAGAATCAAAACAGATTGTTGAAAAAGAGGAGGCTGCAAAATCAGCTGATATATCTGCGAAGAAGACGCCACGCGCAAGTAAGACGCCCGATGGCAAAAAGTCCACTGATACTATCTTCGTCACGAACTTGGACTATAAGGCGAACCTGAAGTCGCTCAACGAATTATTCAAAGACTTGAGCCCCATTTGGGTCAATGTTCCCACCAAACGCGTGTCATTCCATGTGTTGAGGAAGTTTAGTGCCTCAAAGAAACCAATTTTCAACAAAGGTATCGCGTTTGTCAAGTTCGCTGATGAGGCCACGCAGTTGCGTGCTGTCAAAGAATTTAACGGTCGCGAAGTAGACGGCAAAAACATAATTGTCGAGGTGGCCGTTGACAAACCGGTGTCAAGCGATGCAGGCTCTTCGGAGTCTTCCGTGTCGCCAGAGGCAGCCACCTTTAATAATTTGAACACTTCCAGTGTGTTTGCTGATGCTTCGCCGGATACTGTGGCAACTTCATGACTAGGGGGCATTATTCTAATCTAGTAGCGCGCCCAGCCGTAAATAGAAAGGTCTATCCCATATCCGAAAAGCAAAAAAAAAAATTAGGCCGGCTGAATTTTTCAGCAAAGATGAAAAAGTAGCAGATGTGTTTGTCACATTTTCATACACTGGTAGTTGCCCGCGCGTAAAAAGTTGTGCGCTGGAGTCACCTTGTTTCTCGGGGTTTAATTACAATCCGATAAGCAGAGACAGGGTGAGTCGACCAAATGCATTTTGGCCCCTGTCTCACGATTATTCGTCAGTTTGGTAGACTCAGATGAAGGTTTATCTAGATACATGACGTTGAGTACTCACGACTTGCCTGTCGTACTAACTCAATGAAATACGTCCTTTTTATGCCATGTCGTCTTCATATCGCAAAGAGGAGTTCTTGAATCCAGCTTTTGTGAAGCCCTAACCCTTTCCTCGCGCACGTGATCGATGATATCCTTAACACCCGTACATACGGTATTGAATCCACCCTACCGGAGATGGCCCTATTAAGGTCACGTGAAAGACGCACCGGACGCGCGCGACTCCACTCTGTGAAAATTTCTCACCACCCTTTTTCAACGATATTTAGTGTAAACCAAGTCAAAATGGGTATGTAATGAGCCCGTTTATCGGGTTTTGCTACCGGCTCGACATACACCGCTCGAAGATTTCGCTCTTGAGCACCCCTTATTTTCAGAAATTCTTAAGATGGGGTCGCTGCGAATGACCCTGCTCAGTGAGGAATCTATACATGTCAAGCATCAGAAGGAACCCCAACACAGTCCCCGCTATTGCTCAAAGTGACTTTATTTCAATTACGAGACCTTATGCACGTGCCGCATTGCGTTGAAAACTTCAGCGATGCATGGATCATGGGATGGACAAGGCAACATTTTAACGCAAGATTACTAACCAGTATAGGAAGAGTCATTCGTAACCAGAGAAAGGGTGCTGGATCCATCTTCACTGCCAACACCAGGTTGAGAAAGGGAGCCGCCAAGTTGAGAACCTTGGATTATGCTGAGCGTCACGGCTACATTCGTGGTGTTGTCAAGCAGATCATTCACGATGCCGGCAGAGGTGCTCCTTTGGCTAAAGTTTCTTTCAGAGACCCATACAGATACAAGATGAGAGAGGAGACTTTCATCGCCAACGAGGGTGTCTATACTGGCCAGTTCGTGTACTGTGGAGCCAAGGCTTCATTGAATGTCGGTAACGTCTTGCCATTAGGCTCTTGCCCCGAAGGTACTATTGTTTCCAACGTTGAGGAAAAGGTTGGTGACAGAGGTGCGTTGGGTAGAACTTCCGGTAACTACGTCATCATCATTGGACACAACCCTGACGAGGGCAAGACCAGAGTCAAGTTGCCATCTGGTGCCAAGAAGGTTATCTCTTCCGATGCTAGAGGTGTCATTGGTGTCGTTGCTGGTGGTGGTAGAATCGACAAGCCATTGTTGAAGGCCGGTAGAGCTTTCCACAAGTACAAGGTCAAGAGAAACTCGTGGCCAAGAACTAGAGGTGTGGCCATGAACCCAGTGGACCACCCTCACGGTGGTGGTAATCATCAACATATTGGTAAGGCTTCTACCATCTCCAGAAACGCTGTGCCAGGTCAAAAGGCTGGTTTGATCGCTGCCAGAAGAACCGGTTTGTTGAGAGGTACCCAGAAGACCTCGGATTAAGTTGTGCATTAATAAAGAGTACCAAAGTAAAAATATTCGAAACTGTAGATGAACATCAAGATGATTGCTCCAAGGCATGTCACGTATATATAAGAGAAATTCGTGAGACCCATGCACTGCCTCGTGAAAGGATGTACATCTTTTTTTATCGAGGCAAAACCAGTCTTTCTCTAGGTACATAAAATAGAAAGTTTGATTGCGTCTTTTGACTTAAAATATATATCTACATTTTGTGATGTTTTTCTGTTATTTGGAGTGGAAACTGCGCGATTGACCGTGTTCGTGCCGGCAAACGGCGTCTAGATACTTTTACAGTGAAGTATTCATTTGAAAACATTCAAAGTTTAAGTCTGAATACTTGCATATTACTTGTTCAATACTGGATTTAGCGTTTTCCGTTCGAACAAATTCGTTACTCGTATTAAAAGTCGTCTTGCAAACTAAACATTTTGGTTGTGTTCATCTCGGTGGCGGCAGCCAGCCCCTGCCTCTTGACCTGCACAAATGACTACCCGTTTCTCTCGGCTCGCCTGAAGCCTAATCCAGCTCAGGCATATTTTCTTTAAATTCTCATCTCGTGGAGCGAATCATCACAAGATTAAGAGTTTCCTATAGGCAGCCCGTATATCTGAGCCCTTTCAAAGACCGACTCAATAAAACGGTCATTTGATATCACACCTTGCAACAGGGAATATCAAGACATGTCGTGCCCCTTCTGGAACTATGATGACGTGCCCCGATGTGCACGAACTCAGGGTCTCTTTTACATTCCCTTGGCGGTCAGTGGAGTTTCTCTTGCGTATCTCGCAGCAGCCTCTACCAAATATTTTTTGAAAAAGAAGCGATCCATTGCTCTTTCTGAGGAGAACAGACCTTTGCTAGCCAATCCGGATGCGTATGGATCTATTGGTTTTTATCCCAATTTGAAAACACCTCAACTCTCCTTGAAAGATCGCCATTTTGACCTTTCGCTTTTGCCGGATACCAACGAGGATGGAACGCCTCGTGGTCAGGTAAAAGATGTATCTAGAGGCCTTCTGGACAGAATTCGTGTTGCTGTGGAATACTGCCTTGTTATATTTCAGTTAGCCATTACAATTGTAACATTATTTGTCCCAGACTTCGAGGAAGAATGGGAGAATTTCCCTGTTTCAGCCACATTGACTTTCTATTGGGCCTACGCCTTTCTGCTTTGCTCTGTAAGAGTTATCAATATATCCAAGAACCGAGTTGCTGCTCCCGCTCTTTGGGTCCACACTACCGCGTTGTATATGCTCTATGTTCTTCCATCGCTTGTCTTTGCTCGCTCGGCATGGGCGGGTCATGTCTCATCCGAAATTGTCAGCATATACTACCAAATGAGTTCTATCATCACTATGATCTTGGTCTTATTGAATATCACAGCCAGAGCTGGCGATAAGCCGGGTCGCGTTTACGTCACCTCGGACGGCGCCACACCCTCACCAGAGCGTATATCTAGCATCTGGGAATTTGCGACGTACTCTTGGATTAATCCTATGATCTGGAAGGCTTATAAGACTCCTATGGTGAAAGACGATATCTGGGGTTTACGTGAAGACGATCACGCTTTGGACGTTCTCAAAAAGTTTGAAAGCTTCAAGCTGACTACAAGGTTCACCTTCAAATTGTTTTTTCATTTTAAGTCCTTGTTTCTCTTGCAAGGGTTTTGGGCCATTCTTGATTCTGTCCTCATTTTCATTCCGACTTTGCTTTTGAAGAAAGTTCTAGAGTACGTATCCGATCCTTCATCTACCACCAGGGACGTCGCTTGGTGTCTCGTGATCCTCATGCCCATTACAAAAATGGCAGACTCGGTCACATCAGGTTTTTCCTTGTTCTTAGGAAGACGTGTTTGTGTGCGCATGAGAGCCATTATAATTGGCCAGGTGTACTCGAAGGCTTTGAGAAGAAGAATCACAACAAGCGAGGATTTGATAGAAGCTACTAATGAGAACGAGAGTAAGGACAAAGGGGCAGGAAAAAAGGAACAAAAAGAAACCAAGTCTTCTGAAGTAGGAGCGATCATCAATTTGATGGCTATCGATGCCTTCAAAGTCTCTGAAATCTGTGGCTACTTGCACTTCTTTGTTGGGGCCATCTTAATGCTTATATTTTGTATTGTTCTTTTGTACTCTTTGCTTGGCTGGAGTGCTTTGGTCGGAGGCAGTGTGATTATTCTTGTTTTGCCTTTTAACTATAAATTTTCCGCCTGGGTTGCAAATGCGCAAAAGACAATGTTGGGTGTGACGGACAAAAGAATCCAGAAAATGAACGAGACTTTTCTGAGCATTCGAATCATTAAGTTTTTCGCTTGGGAGGACAACTTCTTCAAGCAAATCATGGATATCAGAAGGGAAGAATTGTACTATTTAAAGTTGAGGGTCTTCTGCTGGGGCTGTCAATCATTCGTGTGGTTCGTTATTCCAACATTGGTCACCGTACTCTCCTTTTATTGCTACACAGTGATCGAAGGCAAGCCTTTAACAGCTCCTATTGCCTTCACTGCTTTGTCATTATTTACCTTGTTGCGTTCGCCTTTGGACCAGTTGGCTGACATGACCGCTATTGTCATTCAATCTAAGGTCTCCTTGGACAGAATCAGTGATTTTTTGGAAGAGGAGGAATCCTCAAAGTACGAGCAATTGGACCTGACACCTGCCGAGTATTCCCCACTCATTGGGTTTGAAAATGCCAGCTTCTCTTGGAATTCCAAGTCTGACAAGGACTTCAAACTAAAGGATTTGAACACAGCTTTTTTGCCAGGAAAACTCAATGTTGTTATTGGACCTACCGGCTCCGGTAAGACATCCTTGTTGCTAGCTTTGCTAGGTGAAATGGAATTGAATGCAGGAAAAGTGTTCTTGCCTGGAATTATTCCTAGAGATGAGCTAGTCATCGACCCGAGAACCGGGTTAACTGAGTCAGTGGCTTATTGTTCACAGGGAGCTTGGTTGTTAAATGACACTATTAGAAACAACATAATTTTTGCCACGCAGTTCAATCAGGAGCGCTATGATAGAGTCATAGATGCATGTGGCTTAGTCAGGGATTTCGAAATTTTGAGCGCTGGTGACCAAACCGAAATTGGCGAAAAGGGAATTGCACTTTCGGGCGGCCAAAAGCAACGTGTTTCATTGGCCAGGGCTCTTTACTCTAACTCCAGACACGTTTTGCTTGATGATTGCTTGTCTGCGGTTGACTCGCATACTGCCATGTGGATTTACGAGAACTGCATCTCCGGACCTTTGATGGCTAATCGGACTTGTATCTTGGTCTCTCATAATGTAGCATTGACTGTTCAGAAAGCTGATTGGGTCGTAGTGATGAATAATGGCAGGGTTGACCACGAAGGCACGCCAGAGGAATTGATGTCGAATGGACATTTGGGCGATGATGAATTGGTAAGGTCTTCTGTTATGAACTCGCGATCGCAATCAGCGACAAATTTGCAGACTTTGAACTCCAGAAATTCTGAGATGAAGGCTAAATCGCAAGCCTTTGATACCAAGTTACAAAAGTTGGCTGATGGTGATGATGACGAGGTTTTCAGAACAGACGGAAAGCTTGTGGAAGACGAGACGAAAGCAGATGGGGTGGTTGGTCTTAAGGTGTACACGGACTATGCCAGGGAGTACGGCGGCTGGCTCACTTGGACTTGCATTGTTGCCATATTTTTGATACCTCAGGGCGTTATTATTGCGCAATCGTGGTGGTTGAGGAAGTGGGCCCAAGATACCGCTAAGATCACAATTGGATTTGTTAACTTGAACAACATCAGCTCTTTCAGAGAGTTGAAAACTGATTTTATTGGCAGCGTGTTGTCAACGACTCATTTTGCTTTCTCCGATCTCAAACCTCAAAGTCTCATCGAAACTGTCCAGAAAGCCAAGAAGGAAAACTCGGTCTTGTTTTACATCTCTATTTACGGTACCATAGGTATGGTGTATGCTTTGTTGGCTACTTTGAGAGTTTTCTGGACCTTTTTTGCAGGAATAAAGGCATCGAATAATGTATTCAAGAAGGTGCTTGCGCGTATCTTGAGGGCCAAGTTGAGGTTTTTCGACAAAACTCCTTTGGGTCGTATTATGAACCGGTTTTCTAAGGATATCGAAGCTGTTGACCAGGAGTTGACTCCATTCGCGGAAGGTGTTTTCGCATTCATTATTGCTTGTGCATCCACACTTATCCTCATCGCTGTCATTACCCCGGGATTCTTGATTTTTGCCGTCTTCATCGCATATTTCTATTATTTGGTGGGTGTTTTCGATATTTCACTTTCCAGAGAATTGAAGAGGTTTGACTCGATTACAAAATCACCGATACATCAACATTTCTCGGAGTCTTTGGTGGGAGTTGCCACAATTAGAGCTTACGGTGTTGAGACGAGATTCATGAGGCAAAACTTATCTGCCATCGACAACAACAACAGACCTTTCTTTTACATGTGGGTGGCTAACAGATGGTTAAGTATCCGCATTGATGCTGTGGGCTCGATGGTTATGTTCTTTGCCGGAGTTTTTGTCATTTTGTCGATTGGAAAGATTGACGCGGGATTGGCAGGATTGTCTTTGTCTTATGCCATCTCCTTTTCCGAGAACGCTTTGTGGATTGTCAGGCTTTACGCTAATATTGAGATGAACATGAATTCTGTTGAAAGGCTACAGGAGTACTTAGATGTGGAAGAAGAGCCTCCCGCGGAGATTCCCGAGACAAAACCAAGCAGGGACTGGCCACAGACTGGTGAAATTGATGTCAAAGACTTATCCTTGCGGTACGCCCCTGATTTGCCGCGCGTAATCAAGAATGCCACATTCCATGTGAAGCCTTGCCATAAGATCGGCATCGTGGGTCGTACTGGTGCTGGTAAGTCTACAATCATTACTGCGTTTTTCCGCTTTTTGGATGCTGAGACCGGATCTATCAAGATTGATGGTATCGACATTTCTCAAATAGGACTCACCGACTTGCGCCAGGCTATCACTATCATTCCTCAGGACCCAACGTTGTTCACTGGTACCATCAGAAGCAACTTGGACCCATTTGATCAATACAGTGACGAGCAAATTTTCGAAGCCTTGATCAGAGTGAACTTGGTCGGGAAAGGAGAGAGGGACCAAGGGGTGACTAAAGACAATGCTAGCGAGAATCAAAACAAGTTCTTGGATATTGACTCCTCTGTCTCCGAAGGAGGTAATAACCTCTCACAGGGACAGAGGCAGTTGATGTGTCTTGCTAGGTCATTGTTGAAGAACCCGAAGGTGATTTTATTGGACGAAGCTACCGCTTCAATTGACTACAAATCTGACGCTTTGATTCAACAGACCATCAGAGACGAGTTCTCGAACTCTACCATCTTGACCATCGCCCACAGATTAAGATCCATTATTGATTATGACAGAATATTGGTCATGGATGCGGGTAGAGTTGTGGAGTTTGACGATCCTTACGCGTTGATATCCAACAAAGACACATTGTTTTACAGCATGTGCGAGAATAGCGGTGAATTAGACTCTCTCACTAAGCTCGCCAAAGCCTCCTTTGTCAGCAAGAAAAATGCAGCTCGCGACTAGATGACAATCCCGCATATTCGTGCTTCAGATTACGGTGGTTTGTTTAAACAAACAACCTTGTTTAAATTTTTAAAGACAAATGCATTCCATCGAACATTCATCACGCCGTAAAGCATACGCATCTGTAGAATGTGTTGTTGTGCGATTTCTGAAGCGTCAAACTGGTCGACGAAGTCCCCATCCCAATTGATAGGATAAGTCTCCAGACGGACGCTAAACTTACGGAAGCGTTCCACAAGATCTTAGATAACGTGCAATCTGAAGGTTCGAGCATCGCGGTAGTTCGAGCAGGGGTGCGAGCGCCACGGAAATATCACGATGTGTGCTGTTCTAAAACTCATAAGTCTTCCAGCTTACCTTACTTTTTTTAAAAGTTCGGATCGTATAAAATTTTGATTTTTGAAGTTTGAAGGACGAGCCTTAGGAGGAGATTCGGAAAGTTTTGTTGGATATAATGCAACACTGAGTGAGATGTGCCGCACACAGGTGTTTACAATCTGGGAACAGTTGGAAGGTGCTTCGGCCTGATAATATTTGACCTACTGCACCCGTGTATGATCTTTATGTACTTTTAAGATGTGGTAAAGAAGAAAAGAGAAAAAAAATCTCTCTTGGCTCGATGAAAATTTCTCACTGGGAGCGCTGGCTTCATGGGCTTCATGGTCGTGGGTAGACCAGATAATCTCCAATACTCCCTGAAAACATGCAAGTTTTGGCGGGGCTATGAGTACTTTAACAAAAAGACAAGAAAATGCGCAAAACGCACCAAAATGTTTCTCAACTTTGCGTGCGAATTACGCAAAATTTCTGCGGATGAACTAAAGTTTCAAGTTACTGGCGCTTTTCGGAGCATGTCTCTCTTCTATGTCCTGCTTCCTTGCAAACACTACACTTCCGTAGTGGCTTTCCATTGTGTCCAAAGAGTCGAGCAATCTGCTCATCGGGAAGATTACCGCGCGAAGCGGGGAGCTGGAACAATCCAGGAAAACGCTCAAGCACATCTTCATTCGAGACAGCCGCCATGTTCCTGAGTTGTTTTCGGACACGTGACTTTTTTCCTTTTCTGCTCTCTTTGACATGAAGAAGCCTCTGATCTTCCGTCTTTAAAAAGTCGCGTTCAATCAACCAGGCCTCCCTGCCCTTGAATGCTTGATCTATTAATGACATCACCGAGTCCATTGAGTCATCCGCACCGGAAGCTGCGACATCATGTATAGCTGCTTTTTGTTGCTGAAACTCTTTGCGAGATTTGGGTGTGTGTGGCACGAAAGTACTCGTATCTTCCGGTTCAGGAGTGGACGTTCTGAGTCTGATAGTGAGTTTTGAAAGAACTCGGGAGGGATTGAACGGCTCTATACCCGCGGTGGCAAAACTCTTCACTATCGCTTTTGAGGTGAAGGCCACATGCCTTGCTGGAAAATAAACCTCAAGAAACACCAACTTGTTGATTAATTGAACGCCATTTTTCATTTTGTCTCCAATTCGGTCTTTGTAAGATTGCTTCAGCGGTGCGAAAGAACCAACATCAAGAGGTTGCAAAAGGTGCGACGAGTGAGGTGACATGAAAAGCGGAACAATGAAATTCTCCGTACGAATTTTGTTGAATAAGGAAGTTTAATGACTTCCATGGCCATCCATTATCAAGAGCCGTTATTTCCTGTGGACGTGGCCTGAGGTGAAAGGGATGAAAATATTTTTGAGCCATCGGACTGAAATATCGTCATTTGTCCAACCATTGGGGCTAGGCTCAATTCGTGCACCTTGATCAATCGGACAAAAGGAGGTAAGATTATTCTTCCCTTTGATAACAATCACTGGTGGCAAATACCAGCCCAAGGCATTGGTACACTCAGTTGCAGTAACCCACTCACGACTTCCAGGTTGCAACCGTGATCGTTTCCCCTTGAAGTCAGATCGTGTAACTCGTGAGCATAAAACTTGTCCCATAGCAAATCCGGTGTCATCAAAGTTATTAATGTCTCTCTTATCAATATTGTAACGATCTCTTGTGCGCTTTAATAGATCGAACCATTTGCCGATAACCCATAAATCTTCCATTTTAGCTCTTTGATAATCAAGCCTTCTCGTGACAACTGTTTTCAAGTCATCGTGCCTTTTCAAAAAGTTGCTCACCCAATTAGCTCCTACAACTTTGTCACTCGGGAGCTGTCCGCTTGTTTGAAGAATCCTGTTAGCCATTTCTTTCACGTCGTTTGGTCTTGGCGATGCACCGCGCGCGTCTAAAGACAATATTCGCGTCTTGATTGACGATTCCTCAACCTGTGTGAATTTTAAGAACCTCGCTGCCATTTCCTTGACACTTTGACGGCCATTAATTCGATGTTGAAGAGTTGAATGTGGTACTTCAAAAAAGCGAGCAGTTTCGGCCACTGAGTTTGTCTCGTTGTCGGTGAGGCTCTTGAGGGCCAATAAAAGCCTTCGTTGCTTTTGATTTCTTTCTTCAGGTGCCCGATCTCGAAACAGGGTCATCGCAGAGATTTTTGTACTGAACAAGATTTGCTTCAGACTCTTTTGATCATGTCATTCTAGGGTGTAGGCTTATATTTATACGAGCTTCCGAGCTATCCGACAGGATGCCGTGAGCACAATAGATTCATGTATGTGGCCTCAATTTCATTTGCCATTTGTTCGAAGTTCGTGTTTCAAAAAAAACAAGTGACCAGACAATAGCTTTCTGCGTGAAAAGGCCATAAACTCCCCGCAAGGCCCGTTTTGGCTGCAAATATACGTACCATTGCGGGACGCGTCATTGTCGGAATTGTCGCGCCTCGCGCGCGCGCCGTGATTGCTCAATGAGCGCCTCTCGCCGCTTTTTATGCTTTTTGATCTCATCTGCACGCATCAATCAGCCTGGCGAAGATGTCGGGGAAAATCGGTCTTGCAAATTACACATGCTCCGAAAAGCGCCAGTAACTTGAAACTTTGGTTCATCCGCAAAAATTTTGCGTAATTCGCACGCAAAGTTGAGGGACATTTTGGTGCGTTTTGCGCATTTTCTTGTGTCATTGATAAAATAATCATAGTCCCGCAAAAACTTTCCGAATCTCCTCCTAAGGCTCTTCCTTCAAACTTAAAACATCAAATTTTTAAACGATCTAATTTTTCAAAAAAAAGTAAGGTAAGCTGGAAGACTAATGAGTTTTAGAACAGCACACGTCGTGATATTTCCGTGGCGCTCGCACCCCTGCTCGAACTACCGCGATGCTCGAACCTGTCACGAACCTGGTCTCCGTGAGCATATAGTGTGTGTGTTGTATACACTACACACTTGTACGGCCCGTCCAGTTCTCTATTGGCACAATACTGTAGATCATTGACTGCTGGCTAGTCAGAGACTGTAGTGTACTGCATGGAAGCTTACCACAGAAAAGTCTTCAATGAAGATTCTTCCTTTCTTACAATCAATTGAACTAACAACGAACAACAACGAACAACAACGAACAACAACGAACAACAACGAACAACAACGAACAACAACGAACAACAACGAACAAGAAGGAGCTAACCCAAGTTACCTTATCGTGTGACGACTGATTCTTCCCAGATGGATTTATATCTTAACTTGTTTACTTAGTGAACTAGACTAGATGATTCATTCTACTACATGCAGTCGTCTCCAAGTGACTCAAATCTTTGATGTGATTAATCCAGGATTCCCTGATCCTGGATCCCTCCATATATGAAATTGGACTTGTTCCCGGTGACTGCCCACCGGTCACCCCATTTCTAGAGTATCCTGTATACACTGGATTACTTACATGTCTTTGGGTGTGTGCTGTCTGTGCTGTTAGTGCCCATACAAAAGCCTATCCTACATAGACGTCACCGCCTATACAGTCCTAGGTGGTGTTGTAACGAGGTCGCAGAAGCGGAAAATTCATGCATATAGTCCGTGTGTCCCACCAAGGGATACACCTGGTTTTTGAGCTCATATTTACGCACTGAATGAACGAAGCTGGTGGCAGCTTCTTCATGAGGTTCAGTCGAAGTAGAGAAGAGGTTACTCATAGTAATCTGTGAAGTAGAGTCAGTCATTTAGAAAGAAGGATAGTTGCTTAATTCTTCTCAATATGAGACAGAGAATTAAGTCATCTTTTATAGAATACAAGAGGGGAACTTCACAAATAATTACTAAGCGCCAAGTGCCGCCTCACTCCGGGTAACTACTCAGTTCTGACATGTCTAAAACATATCGGGCTGGTAGTATCCCCCAAGTGGGAAGATGACTAACACATCTCACAAGATGTGTTACCCGCACTCCCAAAGGGTTAGGCGCACGCGCATACAGAGTCTTCACCAGGTAGGTGCGTGCATAAGGCATCTATGTTTCTTACTAATTTGAAACATATTCGCACTTTCCGCACAACAGGTCGAAACTCATCAGTAACACTTGCATGATATCGCGCAACACTATCTCTTATCAGCCATAGTGTTGTGAGATCGGTAAACCACCACATCAATATCGTGGCTCGAACTGATACACTCGTTTCAAATTTGCTTCTTTCACGATTAAAGAATTTGATTGAGAGCTAGCGATATTTCTTGCTGACCTATCTATTCCCAACATTTTATGTTTCCTATTCCCGGAAAGTACACCCCTTTCGAGACCGATACAGTCCAGATCCGAGCACTCGAATCCCTCATCTTTGACAGATCTCACACACATACAAACGAAGCAATCGGGCCAGTTGTGTCTGTCTCAGCACTGTTCGCGGACTTGGGGTCAAATTCTTCAGATAATTTTCTTGAGTTTGATAAGGGTTAAGTCACGTACCTACAAGCACCAGAGGATGCACCTCAGCGCAGGCACCTGGGCCTCTTCTCCACAATAATTTTGTTTGTTAGTCGAAAACTCGGTTCCGAAATCCTTTCCATTTCTAGTGGCATGAACAATGACTGTGGCAGATCTCATTTCATTTTCTTGCTTTCGTGGGTTGATGCATCTTGTCTAGCTTTCTGTGGCCTTTTTGTTTACCTAGAGTTGTATTCTCTGGAGGAACTAAATTATTTTTAGAACTCATCTACGATATGCCGTACATGATGACTAGTGTGACTGTCTCTGTGTACTCAGTCAAATTTGATTACACAATTCTAAATCTTTTGGTCTTTGGCGAGCATTGTTGTGGCGCCTTCTGTCTTGCGAACAAAATTCACTGGGTTGGTTTTGCTATACATGGTGTGCGCTCTTCACGGCTTTAGTGTGAGGCACGGCGTGAGACTGCAAGACTTTATTGGAGCGATGAAGTTAATCCTCGCGGCAATTATTGTCGTAACCGGGTTGTGTATCAGTTGTTTTGCCTTACCTTGTGACACATGTTGAATAACATGCTAATTTGCTCGGCAAAAACAAGAGTGTCACTCTCTCTGTACACGAGCGCGGTCATCAAGGGCACTTTCGCGTATGGTAAGGAACTCCGTTCACACCGTGACAAATGAGATCAAGGATCTCTACAGACCTTGAGAATCGCTGGACCTGCAGCGCTTTCTAACATCGCTCTCACCTATATTGCGATCAACTTCACATAGTCGGCTGTCGTTCCAAGCAATGAGATCGCAGAAAGCAGACAGCTAACTGGGGACATTCTTTTCGAAAAAAAATATATGGCTACTATTTGTGAAGACAATGTCTCACTCTCGCATCAGCCATATTCACAAGAGGCAATGTATTTGTTGTGCTGTATACGGATTCAAGCGTCAGCCAGGAGGGTTTTAAAGAAGGCTACTCACCATTTTCGAGCGTCATGGCATCCAACTGGCCGCGCAACGGCTCGCTTCCATCGCTTTTGTTGAACTGCACCTTTTCTACTTTAATCATTGTGGCATCCCCTGAAGGGGGTGTCTACAACTACGTGGTGAGCACGGAGATCAACCTACAGGGGATATTCGTCGCTTTGTTTGCGTGTGGAATTTGCGTCATTCGTTAAAGGTTTTCCAGAGTGATAGCGCCAATCAGGTCACCCAGAATTGGTTCCATAATTGTGATGATTATTTCAGCTTACTTAATTATTTTCCCGTTAGTTGGTGCGAATCCAAACCTAGAAGGATTGAAAGCGGGTACCTTACACATACCTAGGGTTGTTTTGGATATTCTTTTGCTTTCTATACTGGCTCTGTATGTTCGTGATCGGGCCGTATGTTGGGGATGACACGCTGACGGTAGAAGAGAAACAACAAGCAGATGGCTCGATTGTAAAAAGATGGATAAAATTGAGAGCCGGCAATATTTGATGCGGTGGTGTCTTTGCTATATTCGCCAAGATCACCATTCATTGATGTATGTCAGTCTAGAAGACTCTCAACGCGCTTCAATAGCATGAGGAATGATTTGCTTTTCAACCTGCGACAGATCTTTAATGAAAGGTCCTCGTCATTTAAATTTAAATAACTTTCCTGTTTTTGCTCAAGAATTCTTGATATAGCACTTTCGAGTAGCTCGTCCATACCGTGCTCCCGCTTAGTGCGCGATGATTTAGACTTTTTCTTCTTCTGACCGCTATCGAAAGGAATGTTGCGTAGGGCTTGGGTTAAGTTGTGTCCTGAATTTGTTTGGGTAGAAGCATTACTGTCGCCGATTGGGTTTGAATATTGAAACATTCCGTACTTTGAGTCGTCATTCCAGATTTGCGTGGACTGTGAAAACGCTGAAGTATCATACTGCAGGAGTGGAGGTGCTGCCCTATCGGTTGCGGCGGCATTTAAGAGCAACAGGAAAGCATCAAAGCTGTTCGAACCCACTTCTGACTTCATTTGAGGCTGTGAAAATGAGACCTGATGCACAGTTTGGCATTTTGAAGGGGTATGTCGCGTCGATTCCGGGTGCTGTGTACTTTCATGGGACCTTGGTGGCTGCGATATCAAAGGTTCGGGATGCGCATTTTGTGAATTTAATAAGTGCGAACTAATGTTATTTGAGCACACCAGCTGAGTCCCGATACTTTGCGAGCCATGCTCAGAAAATATCCCATTCTGCTCATACGGGATTTGAGACAGAGACGCTACCTGTGCTTGAAAGAACAGTGGGCCCTGAGTAGCCTGTTGACAGTTGGCAATTTGCAGATCTGGTGCCCCATAACTTGCAACCACGGGCAAACCAAGCCACTGCTGGATTTTGTTGGCGAACATATTGAAGTTGCCCTCTGACGTGAACGTAATCTGTAGTCTCTTTCTGAGTTTTTCTCCATCAAAAATTTTTAGACCGACAATTGGCTCCTTAGCCAAGAAGCGAACATTTGAAGAAGTAATCATTGTGGTATCCTTTGAATGAGTTAGCTATCAAGTCATTTAAACACCTTTGAATCATGCTGAGAGATACATACAATTGACTTTCCTTGAGACACAACTGCGAGGGTTATACCTAGTGACCCGTTTGAGCACCTAATTTTCAATCCCAGGCGATAATGTGTCCAATCCTTGTTTGGAATCGTGAGCTGTGAAGCTCTAGTTATCGAGAATTCGATTGACTCCCCCATGGTATAAGCATGCAATTCTTGTCACTTATTTGTTCACTTCTCGTGATCGATACTGTGAGTCTTTTATTGCCAAAGACAAAGATGAACATATAAGCTTAAATGCGTGAGGTGGATGACGGAAAAATTTAGGCGCGTAAATTATTGCAGCCAATTGAGACCGTGAAGGGTTGTTTTACACCTACATGGAACTAATTGCCGGACTTGTGTTGGATTTTAAACAGCACCGTGTTTAATGCGCTAGCACACAGGTAATTACAGTTGGTGGAATATCCAGGTTTTATAGTGGTTCAACCCGGTGTAACTTGGGTCTACGTCGACGTATCTATTTTATATAGTCTATCTGACGTTCAGGGAGAAAGGAGAGGACCTCTCCTTCCGCTGAGCTGGAAAAGTTTTCTCCCAGGAGTCGCGCACTCTCTGTCGTGCCTCAACCATCTGAGTCATCCAGTACCTGCAGGTTTTCAGGGAGTACAGTTGGTACGCGTTATAACGATGTCAAAGTGTAGAGCATTTTCTAACGATATAGGTGTGAATTTGTTGGTTTTTTAGGGTCACAGGTACAGGATTAAATGGAGTATGGACACGACCCGCTGAGCCAGCAGTCGCGCAGTGAAAATCTTTTCACCGCGGAAAAGTGGGAACGTCTTTTTCTTTTACTTTTAGCTTAAAATAGTATAGATAATACACACAAGTGCATTAGGCCCTAAAAAGTTACAAGGGCCGAAGCACTTTCCAATTATCGTCTCACTTTGTATCGACACCAGTGTAACCGCATTTGACACGGTGTTGCATATAATCCAACAGAATTCGTTATATAAATTTTCACGTCCTGTATATAATGAAAATGAGGCTTACAAAATCTGATATATAATGAACAATTCAACTAAGATATGTCATATGTAGCTGAGTGGGTTTCATTTTTGCACGGAAACCAATGCTCGATTGGCTTTTGCTTGAGCCGCTCCAGCCCTTTTTGAAAGTCTACTCTGAAATCCTGAAAGAGCCTGTTTTTCAGGGACAAAATCATCTTCTTGCTTCTCCAAATAAGTCAAGAGTAGTATCGTTAACAAACACAAAGCTTTCTTGTCCGAGATCTTCGGAACGTTCTCCTAAACCTCGTCTATCTCGAGGTCATCTTGATCAATTTGCTCTCTTTCGGGCGCAAAATCGGCTGCTATCTGCTCTTCAATTGATACACGCAATCAATCTGCTGTCTTGGATTCCTTATCTTTTGAGCGGCTTTTCAGTTCCGAAAACAGTGGCGATTTGTTGATGTCGGTGGCTACGGCCCGGACATTTTTGCCAGTTTGATCACATTTCACAACATTGACGAATGTCTTCTTATCATGATTCGCTACTTAGGGCGCCCCTTTGATGGTTTTGGGGACAAAACCCACTCATAGCGACTGTCTAACCATGATAATTACTGATCTTGTCTTTCTCTTTGATTGAACCGCGTTTCCTGTCTCCTTTTGGTTGACTGCGGCGCGTCGCGTAAATAATTTTTCTCGATTGGAGAGCGATTTTTCAACCCCCAGACGCACCTATTCGTCATGTAAACGTGATTTTTGCCCTTTTCTTAAGATAGGGGCCAAGGCTGAGTCGTGGGCGTGCTTATCTGGCTAAACACACAGAGAAACGCCAAGATATATCACATTTCCTTTTAAACCGATATATCCGAAAAAGCTACTGATATCGGAGAAACCGGGAATTTCGCCCCTTAACTATGGGGAACCAAAATTTTGACCCCCAAACTATCGTTATAACGCGATTAATCGTTATAGCGGAGATCGTTATAACGCGTAACCACTGTAGTACCAATACATGACTAACGAAAAAAAAAAAAACGCATGCAAATCTTTTTGGTACTTCTCCTTTTCCCTCCAGTCTACAGTGGCGGAATAATAGGTCACGAAATCAGGCGACCCTTTTGCCGGCTGGCATTTCTTGAATTTAATATACCGTCCTGCATATGGGTGATGGTGATAAGTATACTGGTTCAACTTCAAAATCACCATTTGTGGCAGCCGTGAGTCCAATTTGAGCGTGTTGCCGTTCTGTGTGACCTCCAAGCTGTAATACTTTGCAGGAGAGTCCACAAGCGTTTGTATTGTCTCCAATACATGGCTGATATTTGTGCTCTTATATAGATAGTTTTTCTGTAAGAGATCGTGAATTAGACTGCTTGTATTCGAGGAGTTAGAGACCACAGATAGATACCTAAGCGGCTCCGCGACGAATTCAGGGAGATCACTGCATGAATATAAGAGTTTCGCAGCCATTGAGCAGGTGGATGAGGATATATATAGGATGAAATGAATCGATGATCATGTCTATCTGGCGAAAAAAGACCCGTGCATCCCAAGTTTTGAAACCTACCAAATTTGAAAGAAAAGATTGCTACTTTTATTCAAGATTGCTGGAATGGCCATTCTGTGCAAGTTTTGTTGCTCTATTGCGGGATTTGCTTCAATCAGTGATATATCATTGCCGCTGTTCTGTGTATGCTACTATAAAGTGTATGGTATGATTCCATACCGGACTACCAGTTGGTGAGATTCTTTTCTGCCTCGCCAAATACCGAGTTTCCGCCGTTCTCGACCGACACCACGTAGTTTTTCCAGTCTTCGAAAACCTCCACCTTTCCCAAATTGTCGTAAAATTCGGGCAACTTGGCTTGCAAGAACTGTTTGCAGTACTCATCAATGATCTCGAAATCCAACAAAAATGCGTCATGGCCCTCGGGTGAATCAAGCGTCTTCAATTCGTTATCAGGGAGATGTGCACCTAGTAACTGTTGTTCGCCATAGGTGAAGAGTCCATCGGAGGTGATTCCAATAATCAAATGTGGCGAGGTGAGTGTCTCAAGATAACCAGGGAGTGGATCCTCCTCGGCGTCTTCGTCGATCTGTATGTGACCCCTTGTAATGTCATGAGTATCAAGTTTCCTGCTGATGGAGATGTAGCAATTGGCATCAAACCGCGCCACGAATTTGTCGCCCTGATAACGTAAGTACAGCTGTGCAGTGAAATACGTCTGCGGTTTATCGTTATTTGCCAGCAGTTTGAGGGTTGTGGCCAATCTAGAAGACCGGGCACCGTCATTATGCAGAAGCCAGTTTTCCTCATCCTTATTGCGGGGTAGACGTACATCTTGCGGCTGTACCAATTTGCTCAGCTTTACGCTAGAGGGCAATTTGCGGCCAAATCTTGTCTCAAACGAGTTTCTCAGTCTGTAGGTGAGCAATGCGGCCATGCGTGCTGCACTGAGCCCCGAGTCCGGGCGAAGATCCGGCGTTTCATGGTAATAACCGTCGTCATAGTTTGGATCGCTGAAAATGCACTGTCTTTGAGTTTCATTCCAAGAAATGCACCAGGCCGAGGCTCTAGCCGCAGTTGCCAAGGCAATGATCAGCTTGACATACCCAGTATTTTGGTACGTCAGCGAATATTCCAATGCGGCCATTCCGCCCATGGAGCCACCAATGACACACGCAATTTTCTTCACACCCAATGAATCGAGAATAAGCCTCTGCACGCCAATGTCATCTTTCACGGTAACCAATGGAAACGCCGGGCCGTACGGCTTGCCGGTGGCTTTGTCGATTGTCACAGGTGAGCACGAGCCATAAGGTGAGCCAAGAAAGTTGATGCAGATGATGAAGAAACGAGAGGGGTCAAACGTGAGTCCCGTGCCAAGGAGGGGGCCCCACCAATCCTGGACATCCGACGACCCCGTCAAGGCGTGGCAAATTAACAACACGTTGTCTTTGTCTTTATTAAGTCGTCCCCATGCCTTGTACGCCACGGGAAAATCCGTGAGTACCTCGCCGCATTCAAGCTGATACCGCGGAATCTCCACTATGGTTTGGCCCGGCACCATTGCGGCATACAGATTCGTGCGGTTCTGCTCATCGGTTACGTCCCTATACGTTTGATTTTTCATGACGCGAATATCTTAACTTGAGAATGATGCCGTGAAAAGAAAAAAGATAAGCCAATAGCCGGTAATGAAGCTTTCTGGATAATATGGGGGTGCTGAAACCTGTGACTTTTAAAAGTGAAGTTCGTAATGTCATGTTCCCCTTTTCCGCCGCGATTACTCACCGCGATTCTCAATTGCACGTGACTCACGTGCGAAGAGTCTGGAAAGTCTGGGGACTGAGCCAATTGAGGCGCCCGCACCTGCGCGCATCGTAGGTTGTGGCCCAATTATGCATCAAGAAAGATCTGTATGAGTAGTTGGCATGCATTTACGAGTCTCTGTTTCACTTAGTCTTGAACGAGATCGCATAGAGCTTTTTAGTTTTTTCTGTGCACGATGAAAAAAAAAAAGAAAGAAAGAAAGAAAGAAACAGAGAAACCATTGCTTGTGTGCTCACATTGAGAAGGCTAAGCCGCAGCCTTTAGGACGTCAGGCCTGACTGTCTTAGCTGTGCCCTAATCGAATGAGATGGTTAAAATAAAGCAGGAGATAATTAGAATCAAACACCTAGTTCACATCCAAAGATCCCCAACATCAAATGCCAATCTGATTTTTTATGTCCTCAATGTCGCCATCCACGCGCTTTTGATCGGCCTTATTTTTCTTTGACTTGCTCTCTCCCTCATACTCTTCCCTCACTTGTTCCTCATTCGCATCGTCGTCCTCTATTCCGTTTATCATTTCAAAGTCCTCTTCGCCAATCACCGGTGTTTGCACGCCTGATTTGTCGTCGTTGGATTTCTTCTGCTGGGTATTGTGGCGTATCACCAGTATCAAAGACCTGGAGTATGCAAGCTCGGTATGTATGGCTTCCACCGCAGAAAGTACTCCCCTTTCGTGACTCATGGCCTTTGCAATTTCCGTCGCTTTGACTGCATACTTTTCCTGAGACGTGATGGACTTCAACGCCTTGGTGAAAGATTTTTTGTTGAGATTTTTGAGTGTAATCCCGACACCTAAATCTTCAACTCGAGAGGCAAAGAAAAACTGGTCCCCGAAAAACGGCTTGATGATTGTTGGAAGCCCCGCCCTGAGTGTGGCTCCCGTCGTGCCGGATCCACCATGATGTACCGCGGCATCGATTTTGGTGAAAAGCCAGTCATGCGGAATCGTACCTGAGTCGTAAACCTGAGCCGGTAATTCGGCTTCAATGTTGTCCTTGGATTTGCTTAGCTTGTCCGACCAACCTTTATTCAAAATGCATTTTACGCCAGAATCTAGGACGGCTTCAACAATCGTTTTGGTCAAGGCCTTCGCATCGGAGACCACAATCGAGCCAAAGCCAATGTACACAACTTTTTCGCCGGTTTGTTTCGCTTCTTCAAGAAAGTCAACTAACTCCTTTGGTGGCTCGTACTCGTCAGATCCCTCGTTCAAAAACCAGTACCCGGTTACTTTCACCCAATCGGGGAAATCTACCGACGGAGGGAAGAGCGCGGGCGAGACATTGTACAAAAATGGCACTCTAGACTGCTGCATCTTTACCAAGCTGGTCCGCTGTAGGCCAAGCGTTTCTTGTCTCCATGTATTGACTTGTCCTGATATGCCTTTCCAGAACACATTCTCAAACATCACATGAGTCAAGAAATTGTATGAGCCACCTCTGTTCTGATCGGGGACAAGAAAAGCATGGGGGTAAGCTCTTGTTCTAGTCCATGGCATTGTAAATGCCCGCATATAAGGGATATTAAGGGCCTCTGCAATATGAAGACCCGCCATAGCGGAAGGGCTCTCAATAAGTAATTCGGCACCTTGGCAAGCTTTCCAGCTCGATTTTAATAATTCGTCTATCCAGCCTCTGAATTTGGTACTTGCCTCCTTGAGAAAACCAACAGAGATTGATCCGTGCGTCACCATCAACTGCATCAATTCCGCAGGGTTTCCAGCCACCTCCTTGAAATTGATACCATGTTTCCGGATCCAGTCTTCAAATTCCGCATGCGTAGCAATTGTGACTTCGTGGCCTTCCTTTACCAATGCCTTGCCAAGCGCGATGTATGGTTGCACATCGCCTCTTGACCCGATCGTGAGAAGCGTTATTCGGTAGGATTTCGCTAACTTAACCTCTATCGTGGTGAAAGGGTCATCCTCAAGAATGAGTGGCATTTCAATACCCGTGGCACAGCTGACTTTATCTTCGAGAAGTCTCAAGCGAGAAGCTTGAATGCGCAAACTGGCCAACTTATCACTTCGTTTGTTTTGCCTTTCAGTCTCATCGATGACCATTGAAGAGCTCAGCTGATCATCCTGTATGAACTCACTATCAGGGTTGAAATAATCTTCCTTCCTGAGAAGTTTCAAAATCATCTTTTGGCTGTCGTCTCTCGATTCTTTGCTTCCAAATGCCAACAGAAGGTCCTCAAGACCTTTTATCTTCAACAAAAGGCCCGCATATTGGCACAGGCGGGCTTGCTTCTTACAACTTTGTATATCCCTTAGGGGCAACACCATCTTTGTGGAAACCCCCGGGATCATGCTTCGGAAACATACCTGGTCCTTTCCAATGTACAATCTGCCGTACACGGGCATTGTCCTTTTTAAATGAGCAAAATAAGTCGAGACTAAGTGGGAGTCGGGTCCTAGCGAGAAATGTTTGCGAAACCGATTGAGAGCCCTCGCTTTTTCTCTCTTGCTGTTGATGAAGTACTGATCATATCCAATCACCGGCTCAAAGTGCTCTGGCCTGGCAGACCATACTCCTCCTAGAGTGGAAACTGTACGTAACAGCCGTTTCAACGATCTCAATTTTCTGCGTGTTCCAGATATAGGATTGCCTATGCGTCCTTCCAGTCTGGACTCGGAACCATCATGTGCCACATCACATTCTGCTTCCTCTGCAATCGACTGCCGAGAAAATGCCTTGTCATTTGCACGCTTCTCCTTGATGACCTCCAGAAGATGGCCATACTGCCCGGCGATGTCATCAAAGCTCCTTCTTTTTCTGACCATTTGGATATCCAAGTTCTTGAGCATTTGTAACGAAGTCGGTTTTGGAAGTTGTAAGTGATCATCGAAATCTGGGATCTCAAAATCTTGCAGGGGCGCGAAGGACTCATCCTCTTGTCGAAAGGCGTCTAAAAGACCATCGCCGAGATTCACCAAGCCTGCAATCAGACTGGATTTCGGCATGAGCCGGTCTTTCATACCTTTGAAGTTCGGTACATAGCTGAACTTCCTTTCGGCCTCGATGCCGCGGTCCACAGTCTCATTTGCCTGCTCCTCCATTTTCACTCGTGCTTGCAGAATCTTGGAATTCACCTCGACGATTTTATCAATAATCGACAGGCTGGATAAATACTCTGGCTGGACTGTTGTTACCACGCGGCATGCGCTTTTTGAGTCCAACGAGCCCGAATCAGTGCGGTCGTCTCTGAAAAACTTCTTTGCCTTTTTCTTGGGCTTGTGTTGTTCTGCTGCGTCAAACTCATTTTCGTCTAACGCTGTCTCGAAAGTGCGGCTGAGGTCGGCACCCTTTCGAAACGCCACGAAATGCGCCGAATCTTGTAAGGAATGTGGGACCACTAGTTTCTTCGTTTTTTGCCTCAATTTTTGCACCTTCGAGTCCTCGACACTTTGTCTTTGTGGGAGATTAAACTTAATCGAAAAAGAGATCGGTGCTTCGTCGTCTTGCGGAGTTGGCACAGCTTGCAGCTCTGCTGTTTCGGCATCCGAAAGCACAAAATTCTTCTTGTAATCCACGATATCCTCGATCGGGAGCCGCATGATAACCTCACGCTGCGCATTGGTGTTTCTGAGAGCAAAAATTGCCTTGGTAATGCTGTTGTACCAGTGCCTGGCCAGGTATATACTACTGGTATGAAAGCGGTACTGCTTGTCCGTGCACGTGACACGAAACCACACGCCAGATTGCACGTTTTCTTCGTGAGGGTCGTCCAGGGCAATACTGGCCAACTCCGAATTGATTTGCAGCATGGACTGCTCTGTGGGAGCGCCCGTATTTGGGCTATTTTGCGCGCTTTGCAAATTGGCCCCTATTGGCTCTAGAATCTCACATGAAATGGCGGTGTGAAGGTCTATTGTTCTCACGGGAAAATAGAGCTTTGTTGGAGACGTGTAGATGCTGAGCGTCGTTGGTTTCAACACTGCCCAGAACCGGTTAGTGTAGACAGACAGGAAAAACGCGTCGCCATAATGGGCAAGTTTGTGTCCTAGAGCACCTGAGTGGACGGTCAATTCCGGATCGTTGAGCTCTTTCACAGAAAACCTTCCGGGAAGGAGCGAGTAGAAACACACCACGTCACGCGTGATATACATGTGGCCCTGGAGAAGCACGTCTTTGACGAGCCACACGTCGAAGTGGTCGTAAAGGTAGTTGTCGTCTTCAAAGGCAAAAGTCTCCTTTAATTTGAGTGCAATATGATACTTCAAGATCTCGGTTTTCTCCGGACTTTCGCCGCTCAAGCCATCATCCGATGCCTCGTATTTGAACAAGGCATGATCGCCCGAAGATTGCACATGATAGTTCGCCATGACAGAATTCTCCCACGGGCTGCGCAAGTTCTCAGGCGGCGGCCGGTAGTCGCCATTTCTAAGTGCCTTGGCCATGATTTCAGACAGGTACATAAGGCGCGATTCATACGTAGTGCCCCCGGTGACCGACCCCGGCACCAGTAGTCTACGTATACTGCCGCCAGGAGCACCCAGGCCCGCCAGGGGGCGTCTTCCGTTCAGCCGAGAGCTCGGCCGCAGCAAGTGTTCCTTTTCTTGGATAATCTCTTCGTGCAAGCTATGGTGTGGCTGCAAAATAGGGACTTTTTCACCAGACACACTCTCAAGTCCCTTTTGCTTCCCCTCGCTGTCACTGCCGCCCTCATCTTCGTCTCTGTACCTGTCATGGAGAATGCTTCCAATAGCCTTCAACGTCGTTGCTCCTGCACACGCCAGCGCTGTTGCTAGCATGCTTAGAATTGACATCAGACCCTGGTGATCGCCAACGACCAACGCAACGTCCTCCTCCACGTGAACTTCGGCATTTCCCGTGGTTTCTGCGTAGCCTGGCTCCGTCAGGGCGTGTATATAGTGCAATGACGCTTTGAACGGCGGGAAAACGGCCAGCGACACTTTTTTGTAAAACGGTGACGCTTTAGATAGATTCTCATGTCGCTCCTCAAGCCCTAGACGGTCCATGGCCATCGCTAAGAGCCGTGACGCCGACTTGATCTGGTCATGCCAGTCGCTGGATTCGGGCACCTGCACATGCGCTGGCTCGGCCACCATATGTACCGATTGCGGCCGATTATCGCCGCTTTTTAGCACAAGGGGCAATTGCGGGTCAGCGGTTGACATTCTGAGCACAACTCGTTCTGATCTTCAGCTCTTCCGGAAAATTGGGCTGGCTCGATGTGGTTTTCTGGATATCGATCTAGACTTCGTGGGAAGCACCAAGCGCGAAAACGGATATTGGATCGAATAGGGTTTAGATGGGCCAAATTTCACAAAATGACGTTCTTGAAGAATACAAAGAGTATATGTGCTTTTTCACAAATTATAGCCTATGGAGTATAAAGTTCGGCGTGCTCGGCAAATTTTTATGAGTGGCAAACCTTACCCCAGGATTACAACAAATGTGCTTGTGAGCGCTGGCGCGGTTGCTGCTGCATGCGCGGTCGCCGGATATCTTCGCAGTCTGAGCGTTAAAAGCAACCGATGGCCCATGGCTGCGAAATCCAAGAAAAAAAAAACGCCTTCCCGAGAAAAAGCAACGAAAGAAAAATGATAATGGAAATGAACATGAACATGAACATGAACATGAGCCAAAAAAAGGATGACTATTTTAAAGCACATGAAAATGTGAAAGTTTAATCTTGAGCAATTTGCTGTACTCTGATAAAGACATGATTGTCATCACCTGACTATAAAAACTACCAGTTAGACTCTTCAGACCCCCATCAACAACCACTAGTGTCAGCCAGTGAATTGTAGTGGACCCGTTCTCACCGACTCAATTTTCTATTCCTCTTTTTGATCTCTTTTCTTTTTTTCAAAACCAATCGTGACGTCATGATATACTCGCTCGGTTTGAAAAAGATGACAATTTATCACATCAGCCTCGAATCACCAAGAATTAGCTTGTTCAGCATGACCCATGCTCACGGGAAATGCTTCTTGATCTCTCACAAAGCTTGACGATGAAAAATGTTGATTTGATATGCCCTGCTTGGCTTACTCCTCGGTGAACTCGTCTGTCTTTAAGATACGATTAAGATTGCTCTGAGGGTCAGCTATAAGCTCCTCAAACTTGCCATCCTCGATAACGTTTCCTCTGCCGTCAAAAACCACAATCCGCTCACTGTTCTGGATCGTCGAGAGCCTATGTGCAATCAGAATGATTGTGAGGTCGTGCGCATGCGAAAGTTCCGTCAAATTTCTCATGACGATTTCCTCCAGCCGCGAGTCAAGCGCTGAGGTTGCCTCGTCCAATATAAGGAGTTGAGGCCGCTTGATCAAAGTCCGCGCAAGCGAGATTCTCTGTTTCTGACCACCACTCAACTGGGCGCTACCGCTCGAGGAAGGACCAATTACAGTGTCCAACTTATTGGGGAACGCATTAATGAAGTTTTGGCAATTGCTGAGTCGAGTAGCATACTCAATGTCTGCAGGAGTGCTGTCGTGTTTGCCAAAAGTGATGTTTTCTCTGATACTACCGCTGAAGAGCAAAGGCTCCTGCTGCACATAGCCCACATTGTTTCTGTAGAAGTTGACGTTGAGGTCCTTTATACTATGGCCATTCACGGTGATTTCGCCCGCATCCGGGTCGTAAAAACGCAAGAGCAATTGCGACACTGTGGACTTTCCCGAGCCGCTAGGGCCGACCAAGCACACGTGCTCGCCCTTCCTGACATGGAGGTTTAAGTTGCGGAAAATAGGCGAGTCTGCGCGTGACGGGTAAGTGAAATTGACTTTTCGAAAAACCACATCGCCGTTCAAATCGTCGACTTTTTTCCCCGCCGAAATCTGAATCCGCGGTTTCAGGTCCACGAGCTCGAAGATCCGCTCCGCCGCGCCAATGCCCTTCATGAGTTCAGTGTAGAAGTTTCCCAACCCAAACACAGAGCTTCCTGTATATACCGCGTACATCATGAAACTCGAAAGGTCACCTATCGAAATGTTACCGGCGGCTATGAGTCGTGAGCCAACTACTAGGAGCCCGACGATCATTGTGTTACCCAAGAACCCATTGATACCGTAATAAATGCCGCTCACACGGCCCTCCAACATCGACTTGTTGAAGATATTGCGCACCTCCTTGTCGTAGTCATGCAAAACGGCTCTTTGCTGAGCAAAACTCTGGATTGTTCTCAATCCATTGAACTTTTCCTCCAGCACCTTCGTCAACAGACCCAAACAGTCCTGTACCGTGCGTGAAAGTCTCTTGATACGACGCCCATATACCGTAGACATGAGAATTAAGGGCGGGAAGATAAAACTCATGCAAAGCGTCAATTTCCAGGACACCCAGCACATCATCAGAATGCCAACCACGCCGGATATAAAGGCCCGTGCACCGTCACTCACGTTGCCGCTGAGGGACTTGCTGATCACCTGGGTGTCGCTGGAAAGTCGTGAAATCAAGTCACCTGTTTTCATGCCGGTCTTCGACGGGCCAACATCGAAGAAATACGAATCCTGTGCCAAAATATTGGCGAATAGCCGCGCCCTGAGCCTCGCCACGAGCCTCTCTCCAACAGAACGAAGAAGGTATATGCGGCCATAGTTAGCCACCGCTCCGGCCGAGAAAACGACCACCAATCCGGTATAAAATTGCGCCGGAGTAAGCCCAAACAACGCACCGTCACCACTGTTTTCTTCTGATTCATTTTGGTTTTCAGCATCGCCTTTTTCCTTGGCTGTGTCGATGATTTTGCCTATAATGAGCGGAAGCAGCATCGTCACGGCACTGGTGCACACAAGACATAGTAGTGCCGCCAAAAGTGTGGGGTATTCTGGTCGGGCCAAGCGGAATAGCCGCCCGATCTCTAGCCACGCCAACTTTTTGGGTATTTCCTGCGTTTTTCCAGCTCTTGTGGCGTCTACTTCATCCGTTCTCTCGGTCTCCATGTGCGCAGGGCCAGAATCTGAGCCGGAATCAATATTTGTCGTTTTTGAGTCAGGATTCGCGCTTTCTTCAGGAAGCCTTAGGCTTTCCTCTCGCTCGAGCCTGAGATCATTCTCAGGTTTGCGAGGACCTGAATTTGGTGAGTTGGTGTATGTTCGTGATTGTAGCCACGGCGCTGGCCCACTATATGCGGGCGAGATTCGTAGAGGGCCAGTGAAACGGGCCAAACATCCGGTATGCACAAATTTTGTGGCCCACCTCGGTATCGATCCTACCAGGCGTTGGCTCGCGAGAAATAAGCTTAGCATATTCACGGTTGTAAGAGTGAATTGGCACGCTTCAAATTGCTCAAGTTCAGGTGAGATTTCAACGCTTCTAAACGAATGAATTTCGTGTATTTCCGTGCAGGATAATCATGTGTTGTGGTGCGATTTCTGCAGCGTCAAACTGGTAGACGAAGTCCCCATCCCCGTTGATAGGATAAGTCTCCAGACGGAAGCTAAACTTACGGAAGCGTTCCACAAGATCTTTTATAGTTGCTGGTTCAGTAGTCTCAGACATTAGAGATTAGTATATGAAGTTAGTGTGTAGAGTTTAAGAATAGGTGTATGTATATTAGACTCAGGGGTGAGATCTAATATATCATTAATAAGCAATGCGGAGATTGGACTTCATATAACTACATTAAAGCACCTCCTGAGGCTGTGCTTTAATTAAACCACGTGAGGGAGGCGAGACAGCTAACACATGATTAGAACCACGTGATGCTACAAGTCTCTAGGCTTACGCACAACAAAGGATACTCCTGCAGAGTATTTATTCGATGAGACATTGTTCACATCTCAACATACCTCCCTGCAGAGATGCTCAAAAGGCCTACGCTACGCATGCGTAGCTACTTTGCGTAGAGTAGCCGCGAAAAACTCTACGCTACGCATGCGTAGCGTGAAAATCGGGCTACGCTACTAATGCGTCGCGTAGCGTAGAGTATAGGAAGCTGTGTCTCAAAATTTGGGTATGAATCATGAATGATGTCATATAGTCGATAGTATTACTGGGAATAGAGACGTCGAGCAAGTAGCACTAATTAAAAACGTAAGAAACT
>JAKTUB010000104.1:0-29865 GCA_030556465.1 Metschnikowia picachoensis
CATATCTAACTTTCGAAGACTTGAGTGGCCGTTGAGGTATCAACGGTTACTTCGTCATCTTCAACGTCGTCGACAACGAGCCAATCCTCCACCCCCGCATCCTCTTGTTCGTCAGTAACTTCGATAGGCTGATCAGCATCGTCCTCAGTGTCAGCATCGTCTTGGGGGATATCGTCTTCTCGAATAATTCCTCGAGACTTGAGAATTGCTAGCATTCTTATCGTTGTTGGCAGAAGCTTATTTCTCTTCTTGGAAATGACATCTCCCAAGCGAGAAAATAAAGCCTCGGCCGGTGCAGACATGGAATACGCAGCGAAATAATCCCTGGCGATGCGAGAAATAATTGGAAATGACGCTTCTCGAGTCTTATGGAATGCAACAGGGTCCTGACGCGGGTTTTCGATAGGTTCCTTGAGATACCTCTCAATTTCATGCTCTGAGTGCACGACGTCAGTCTGACTCCCGAAACGAAATCTTCCAAGCCCTGGAGATGAGGTTTGCGTCGGTTTCTAAGGTAATTTTTTCACGGCATCCCTGTGTTGAACCAGATATTGGGAATAAACGACATAGTCAAATGTGTCCTGCACATATACCCTCCGTACGGCGTACGCTGAGTACGCGATTTGCTCATCACTGCTGAGGATACACCCACCGGATTGAGGAATGATACTATGCATATGTTTCCTTATAGAGGATACCTTCTCCGTTCTCACACAAGGGATCTCACTGGACATCAGAATATCATCAAGTATGGAACAGGAGTCGGTAGAGGACATGTCTTCAACGGGACCCAGTACATCTCCAGGGACCGTAGCGACCTGGGGGGGACCGTGACTCAACTCACGGAGGCATCCTGGAGGGGAGGCTCCGGAGGAGGGGAAATTGATTAGATGTATCCTTGTTAGATTCAGTCATGTGTAATACTTCGGGGATTATGGAATGCCGACAATTACAGGCAAGTATTTGGAGTCTGTTTAGAGTTGATGAATCGGATAGAATCGGATAGAAGGGATTGAATCGGATAGAGACCCTTTAAGTATTGGAGGAGACAGACATCCATGCAGGTCGCTAGGACACGACCTTACCCGGACAATTACGGTGAAGGGCTACAAGCAGTGGTGGTCGTGTGATAGTCAAAACCGAAAAACTTTGACCTGATACAGAGGAATATGCAGGAGGGTCATATGCACTCCAAAGGATTGCAGAGACGGCGCTCCGCAAATGTTCGCTCTATAGTTTAATGCTGCGCACATCGTGCTTCAACAGTCGGGAATACTGCATAAAATGCTTTCTTAATTTTTCAATGCTTTGAATTTTTCCGACACCCTTTCCGCGCATCCGTTTGCCGAAACGTTTTTACATGGAAAATTTTCACACATAGCTTTCCAACATTATAGCATAAATGATTTTACGCAACAAACGTGAACCGTTACGCTTCCTTTGCATATCGCTTTCCGTCAAACACTAAGAGGGCAGTGATAACTCACTTTGGTTTTTTCTCATAAGAAACAAATCGATTCAATCATGTGACTTTTTTTAGTTCATCCTCGGAAATCATGACCTGGATACTGCGAAGGGCGTCGATTTCATACCTCATACGTCATTCCACGATTGAGGCATGCGTGATTCCTAAAGGTCTTTCGGTGATGCCATCAGCCATGAATATGTTCAATTGTTACTTAACTATGAGTTGCAGGACCAAGATTTAAGTAAAAGCTGTTCTCACAAACCGAGCAAATTTGCAACTCTCAGTTGCGGGCAACCTCTCTTCATTAACAAACCCAAATCCTTTGCAGAAAACAACGATTCACCTAAAAGCTATGCTTTCTGGCACTAGCGGTTGATTCAATTTCCAATGAAAAGTAATGTTCCTGGACCCAGCAAACAGTCCTGAGAAGGGTTACGCACAAATTAAAATAGAATTTGACTGGATGCATTGTCATCGCCCTGTAATCAACATGACCGTAAAATTAACAAGATTTCGATGATTATCACAATCGTGCTCATTTAATGATTCTCTTTACAATTAGCAACAAGTTATTGCAAGGGGCGACGCAAGTGACACTTCCAGAGGACTAGACAAATGAGCGTGAGAGCCAAACCAAGTCAATATTTTCCTTTATTGCAGATACTGTGCTTCTCGAATTTCCTTTCTGTCTGACTTTTGAGCCACACAAGCATTTAGCGGGTGCAAAAGCAACTTTCAGCGTTTAATCGTCCCACAACAGACCTCGGTTGATTACCTAGCATGACACTATTCACGATTGGGCAAAACCGCTTGCTCAAGCCAAACGCAAAGTGTGCCGCCCCAAAGCAACACAAAGCTGCAATTATTTGGGGCAAACCTCACACTCCCCGCAAGTTTGAGAATTTTGCTATGGCAAGAGGTCTTGTGATAATAAGCATTCGAGGAAACGCGGTATGACGTACACAAAGAACACATAACAGCCTCTACATCATGCAATCCTGCATTTACCGCGTTGCAATTTGTAACCTACGACAGTTGTCAGACAACATATGCTGTTTGAGATTGAACTGTGAAAAATCAGCATATTTCGATAAAACTCTTTCAAAATCATGTTGTTCTTGCCTTGTTTATGTATGGCTTTTGCCAAATCGTACTACGTCTTCAAAATATAATATGTGTATGAGTAGTTAAAGGTACCTGCTTTTCAACAATCTCTTTCACACAAAAATTGCGCGTAGATAATGTGTGCTTTTAACCTGATCATGAGGGCCAATCTAAACTTTGGTACCAAACCACAGGCAGCAACCGTGCAGTATGCGGAGCAACCTCGGGTGTAGCTTTCACGCAGGATCAAGGGGTGCATTATTCGCCGGTAAATTCGGCTTTGTGCCTGCACTATGAAATTCACCCTTAGTTCGTACCTTATTACGTCTTTAGTTTACATCACAAACAACCTTTCGTCTCAGCAAAAGAATTCATTCCGGTCAGATGCTGACGGCAGCAAAAGTGGAATTGAAAAAGCAGAAGTCACGCCTGTGTGCCATGGCATACTGCAGAGAAGAGAAGAGAGATTGCCATGTTACATTTATCCAAATAATACGCAAACCGGGAACTTTGAAACGAAAAATTCAAGTTTGTATTTCGTCTAGCCGCGTGTAGAGTCACGGATAGTATCCAACCCGAAATTCTGCGGCCGGTGAGCCGGTGCGTTCCCTTTAAACGACATCACGATACATATGGAAATACTGCATATATCTTTTCTCGCGACCTCGGCAGTAGTTTCCGCAGCCGGCAAATAATACTTATTGTTCATATATTCTAGACGCTGCAGGCCTAGGCTCTGCGTGCCCCTACATTATACACACGGCCCGAATTCCACTAGCTTTGGGATGTGCTTTTCGGCTCAAACATTCCTCAAATCGAAGAAAAGCTCACACCCCGTAGCAAATCTCGACCCGTATTGATCTATGTAGCTCTCGACGGACAAAGTCCAACAGACACGGCTTCGCTTTTCTATGTTTACGTCTTGTCAGTGGCAAGAGCTGCACTGTTCCACTTTAAATGCGGGGTCTGTATACATCATGGAGGGAGCCGCAGGTACAGGCTGACTTGTTTCACTAACGCACCTCTGCTTGTATTATCCCCGATCTGGGATCCACATCTTGGGCAATAGGTCACACGTAATAAATTGCCAGCCACTTCGTTCATGTGTTTTCAGATTATAAGCACCTTCCATGCTACTTTGCTCTTTTTCACGCGCTCAGCTTCGCTTGTTCATCAAGTTTTCATCAGTCCCGGACTTTGCTCTTTGGTTGCTACTGCGCATTATCACCTTATTTTATACCAAGTGTTCTTATCCGAGTATTCTAGCTTTCACTCCATAAACTTCACAGCAGCTCTCGGGTTTTCTTGCATTTTGCCGCAGTTCACATAGAAATCACACCACGTTGTCCGGACTTTGACCACAAAAACCCTGGCACATCCTATGCACTCTGGCCACTATAGCCTTTTATCATACCACCAAATCTGAACCCAAAATATAATAATATGATGTTCACCGTTCGCAGAAGATATTTGCAAAGCTCTGCCGTGATCTTTCTTCTGTTTATCCTCATATTGACGCTGATATCCAGGCACTCGCCTAGCGTTTCGAAGGGGCTCAATTACATCGACTCGCTTACGCTTCTGATCTTCTCCGAACGAAAACCAGAAGTCACCGACATGCACTCTGAATTCAACAAAAAAGTTTCACAACTATTGGCGCAAAAGAAGAAGGATGACTCCGAGAATAAATTCTGGGTCATCGACACCGAGCTTACCGCCGACCAAACACAGTTAACGATTCCATCATACTTCAAAGAGCCTGTTTCGTCAAGACCAATTATTGGCCCGTTCGATCCGAGGTTCACCTTAGCAATCTACTACGGTTATATTGCCAGGCACCCAGAGACGTTAAAGAACATAGAGGTGCCCTTCCATTGGTCTGACTGGGTCGACATGACGCCGTTGAACAAATACTTTTTTGCGGCCAACAAGTCGAACATCTCGTGCGACGAATTCGATTTCAGGCCGTATCAGGTCACCCACTGGCCCAACACAAAAGAGCCAATCCAACAGGGCGCGTTTGATCCTAAAGACTTCTGCCGTCTAGAGACTGCCACCGACGGGCACGGCCTAGGATTTGTCGTGGACCAATATTTCGGCCGGCTGAACCAGGAGTATTCGAAGATTCTCGGAAAGGCTTTTTTGTACACGCTGGCTCCAAATCCACACTCGGTGACGTTCTTGACCAAGCATGGGTCATACACAGTAGAGATTTCGCGTGAAAAGTCAAGCTTTTTGATTAACAGCATGGTGGACGAGTACTTGAATGAGAATAGCATGAAGATGGAAATAAACACTTTGAAGGAGTTCCGGGCGCTTCAGAGAAAGATAAAGCCCGTGGACGACGATGTTTTTCATGATTACGAGGTGCACCTCGAGCATGAGGACTTCTTATATGAACCAACGAAAGTCGTGAAAGAGTTGGAGCAGAGCCACAGCTCGGGCGCGTTAAAGAGCCATGAGATCAATTACCTCAACTCGGTGCGGTACTCTATGGCCGAGTACAATTCACCGCCGAAGTATTTTAAGGAGGCGAGAATCTTCGACACTGTCAAGGGAGACCATTACGACTGGAGATTTTTCGACGGATTCACGATCGGCACCCAGGAACAAGCCAATAGTTTGCATAGACTCGTGCGTAGTTGGCTTTCCTTCACGAGAAGTCAGGGAATTACCACGTGGATGGCGCATGGCTCGCTTTTGTCGTGGTACTGGAATGGCGTGGGATTCCCCTGGGACAACGACATCGACGTGCAGGTACCAATGAAAAGCTTGCATAAATTGAGTTTGAAGTTTAACCAGTCGTTGATTGTGGAGGACAGCGAGCACGGCTTTGGTCGGTACTTCCTTGACTGTGGTTCGTTCATCGCCACGAGAAATCACAATAACGGCAACAACAATATTGACGCACGTTATATAGATATCGACTCGGGCTTGTACATCGATATCACTGGATTGGCTGTGTCCTCCGACCCGAGCCCTTCCCGATACCATGACCTGTTGCCTAGTACGTACGATGAAGAGGCTCACTCTCATGCCGAGACAAACGACTTATTGAGAGTCTATAATTGCAGAAACGGTCATTTCTCGAGCCACACAGAGCTTTCACCGATGGTCAAAACGTTCGTTGAAGGCGAGGTCGCATACGTGCCCAAACGGTACTCCGACATTCTCACTTATGAGTACGATGAGAAGGGGATGTTGCAGAACTTTTTTGAAGGCCACCTTTTCATTCCGCAACTCAGGCTTTGGATCCATCAGGATACATTACGGTTCTTCCTCCGTCACAGATCCGAGTGGAAACAGTATTACTCGACCCCTGAAGACATTCGCGGCTCGCTCCCGATCCCTAAAACGACAGGCGAGTTGAACAACAACGAGATCAAGATCTTGTTGAGACTCTCAGAAGACGATTACCTCGATCTTTTGCATGATGATGACTTGCTTATAAACTATGTTCTGACACGTGAATTGACGTCCGTGCATGAGACTGAGATCGTGCGGCTCTTGTTTGGAAAACCCACCCAGGACGTTGTCGCAAACGCGCCCGATTTCAAGCCTTTGATGTATGAGCCTTACTTGTACCGTCTCAAACGTAACATGACCACATTTGATGCACACGTCGAGACTTTTGTTGGACTCAACGCTAAGTTGGAGCTGGATTTGGCTGCGCTAGCCGCTCACGCCCAGGAGGCTAAGAGCGGAGTCTCGGAATCAAAGAGTCATGATTACCAAGCTTCCGATGATAGTGCTGCAAAAAAAGAGGCACTAATCGATGACTATATGAAATCAACCGATAACCTGGATAATAGAACAACAACACAGGAGGAATCAGTGGAGACACAGCATACCCCTGAAGAACACTCAAAGAAATCTGCTGAGGGACCCAAACAGCAATCTGCTGCAGAAGCCAGAAACTGATGAAAAGACTTAGACGACCTTGAAAAATATATCAAAAGATGCAACACAAGATTTTGCAGGTGCTCTGGGAGAAGTAGCACTTTGGACGCATGACTAATTTGGGATGGCTTTTGCCTAGCACATGAGTGATTATATAGTCAATTAATACCACCAGACTCATATTAAAGTCACTTTTGTTTTTTGCATTTTTTGCATTTTTATTCAGCAAACATGTTGACTTAGATGACGAATTTTGAACGTGGTGAAATAAGATTAAAGACTTCTTGATATGGCGCGTACGCTCAGTGTTGATCAATCGAGCGTAGTCGCGCCCGTGACGTACGAATCGATGCGTAATGGGAAACGATGCAAAGTGTCTGCAACACGTTACGATACGCTGGGACTTTTGTCGATGTAACCAAATTTCGCTACGGTTTTAGGCTCGAAAGAGGATATCATGGATAATATATTCAAAGAACTCGAAACTTGAGGTAAAGATAAATTTCTAGGCTTTACACAATCAACATCACGGAGAGGGTCCGTACCTCCCTAAGTTATAGCTTGTGCCAGCAATTCAAGTTCATCAGAGTCAGTTTTCTGCAAACTCAATGTAGTCGATCAATAGTGATTCAATATCAATTTCAGCTTCACTACTACAGATGCCCTGATCTCTTCCGCTACTTCTCTCGGCCTATAGTTCATCATCAGTACACACCTCAATACCAACAGCACCTTGCGATTTAAGTATGGCCTTTATCTTCATTTACCCTGGCAGAAGACGATTTCTTTTTTATGTAACAATGTCATCAACAAGAGAAAAAAGTAATCCCGCGGGTTCTGATATTGCTGGAACTGCAAAATAGTCTCTGGCCATACGATAGAGTATAGGGTAAGTTGCCTTGCGATTCATGTAGAAGGCGTTGGCGTCCTGATCCCCTGGCTCTTGAGGGTCTTTGAAATGTTCCTCAACTTTGGACTCTAAATCGGCCTCCCTTGCTCTTGGCAAATCCAAATCAGAATGATCCCAAGTAAGTGCTTCGCTGCACCCACTGAGGTGGCATTGTTCTCAACCATTGTGCGTTCGTCAGTGATGTCCTCATACTTCTTCTTGTACTGCCCGTAGATGTCAACAAGAGCCTTTTTATAGCTTCAGTCCGGCTTTTTGTGAATCCACTGGATTGAAATGCGGCTAGCTTGAATAGTGGCACATGAGCAACAGCAATGTAGAGCAATTTGTTTGGTGTGATATACTCGATGTAAATTGAGAAGTCTTTTTGGTTTTCTTAAATATTTATCCCATGAGAAGTACTTTAGTATTTTGCATCTTGCCTCGTCCAAGCTTATCGCAAACGACAATTTCAGTGGGCATATTCCTAGGAGTTTAGGCTCTCTAGAGTACACAAAGTACCAAAGTACCAAAGACTAGCGACATTGTTTGATTTGTAGGGTGAGACGTAGCATGAAGCCGTAATGTAGAAAACCGAGATTCTTCGAAAACATCACGCTCAAATGTCAAAAAATGCCAGTCATCATCGTTGATTTCGAGATTTTTGCGATCAATATAAGATCCTTTGTTGTCTTCTAAGGCAAATTTCGAAACTTTTGCGATTTCCCCACGATAGTAGATGATGGGATTTATCATTTTGTATGTAGGAAGCCACTGTGTGCCATTATCCACCATCATCCTATAAGGACCCTGGCTCATGCTCTCCTTTTCCTCTTTCCCTGCGACGAGAATCAAAAAGACGTTTTTATTTCATGATTGTAGCGAAAAACGCGTGGCATTTGGCAAAGATGGCACATGTTTATATATATTTAGTGGAACTCTTAAATTCTGGGTGTGCACTCTTTGATGTTTGCAAGCAACGCCTCGAACTTTCTCGCTGAGCTATTTACGACACACGTGAACTTCACTCACGTCAAGAATGACTAAGCAAATCATGTTTCTCTTGCATGGACTGTAAGAATCACTGCTCAAAGAAAGTGCCGCTTTAAAACGACGACACGGTGGATGAGTGGCTGTCATACAGATATCCTCTGATAGTTCTCTCACTTTTGGCCTAGACTACTACTTTACGCCCCGCCTTCGAACTGTGGCGACACTTTGATCTGGTAATCTAACTTCTTTTATATTTTGCTACGTGAACTGAGCTGAATGAAGAATAAGCAGGCATAACAGGATTTTGTGTACTAAGCCAGCAAGACTGGCTAGCTAAGGCACGAAATCTTGCGATACGCTTCGGACAATTAAGTTTCAAACTGACCTCAGTGTGAGGGGCTACAGTCTTCAACACTCAAGGTGTCACTTCGGCTTGTCTGGCCATATAGAATCTATCACCATACACCAGCTTCTCTGCACCCTCACCCACACCTTAATATCTCGCCCATTCGGGCCAATTTCATTTTACGCTGGATGCTGGCGTTGACGTAACGTAATTTCAATTTTACGCCACGGCGTTGATACGATGCGTAAAAACCTTATCTGCGTGATGCAAAATTAATCTTTTTGAACCGCACTGCGGCCCGATTAACGCCTGAATTGAGCAAGACATGAATTTCCATCTGGCTGCGAGTTTGTTGCTTTTATCCTGACTTGCCAACGCAAATCCTGGGTTCCTATTTTTCAGTTGAAGGTTAATTGGTACAAACTTCCAAGGGTATAATGCTGATGTTTGCCAGCACCAACCTCCCCCTATTTATATGTATCGCCCTCGTGAAATGCAATGCTAAGTATAGCATCCCTTTTGGAGTATCACTGTTTTTATCACCGAGAGCTATAGTGTGTATGTGGTACAAAATTCAGCCCATTTTTGCTCAGAATTGCACCACTTTTCGCTGATGTTGTGCAATTAAGCTGAATGGAAGTGATTCATCAAACGTTTACTCGACTCAGAAAGGATAAACCGTATAAGAGTAATCTTGCAAATCGAGGCGGCTGGCCGCAGATTACTCAAGTTTAGCCTGCTTGCATTCGGCAACGTTAGCTTGCAGATTCTCGTCCATGGATGCGACTGGAATAGAAGAGTGGTTCATCAAGAAAAGTGTAACTTGTGGTAGAACTCTCTATGTGAAGAGCGCAATCATGATCTGTAAACATCACTTTGAGTGATACTTGAGAAAGCAAGGGGGACTGAGTCCTTAGACAAAACATGCAAATTGAATAATGAAGCGTGGTAATATTACAACACCAGTATGATCACAGGTCAATAATATGTTAAAGATTACTAAAATACACAGCTAGAAGAAACGGCGTCATCACGGGAAATGTCTAAGCCGCTATTCGCCCTTCTCCTCGAGCTTGCGGCGTAACAGCTCGATTTCACGGTAAGCACGCTCCAACTCGGCCTTTAACTTCTCGTTCAGCGCATTGAGCTCGCTGACAGCCTGCTCGGTCAACAACTTCTCCAAGGTCCACTTTTCGATGTTGTTGTTCTCGTTCTCCTTCAAGCGGCGGATGAATTCTATGCCGCGTTGCAAGATTTGCGCCTTGTTGGTGTCTGGTGTTGGGATTAATTGTGCCAACTCCTTAATACCCAGGTTGATCAGTTCACGGCGACGACGCTCCACCTCCTTGTGGTTTTCGCGGCGCACGCGGTGCCACTCATCGGACCCGTGTGGCGGCTTGCTCCCAGCACCTTGGGGTAAAGTCGTGGGCTGTAAGATTGTGTCACCCGAACGATGATGCTGTGCTGCATTCACAGCCGCAGATGCCGCGTGTAACTGCTGTCCATAATGGTTCTCATACGCCAACCTCTGGTGCAATTGCTGCTGCTGTTGCTGGTGCAGCTGTTGGTGATGGTGGTGGTGATGGTGTGGCTGCTGGTGGCTCAAGGCGGCGGCCGCAGCGTTTGCTGTTTCGGCATCCGAAACAAGCGAAGCAGCGGCAGCTACTGCGGCATCGTTGTCGTCGTCGTCGTGTTTCTCCTGCTCATTTCCACCGCTGTACGATGACTGGTCGCCCAACAACTCGGAGTCGATGGCAATGTCATCCTTTTTGATTTCGACTAGCTTGATTTTTTTCGCGTGTTCTCCGTACGCGGACTTACTCTCTCTTTTCTCAACCATGTTCACGTGCCGAGGGTGTATGTTTGTCGTCTGGTACAAAGGGGTCAGCGGCTAGTTTTTTTCGTGCAAAAAAAAACAAGGGGCCGAGAGAATAGTGTTGGAGCTTTGGATTGAGCACAACGAATTTTTCGGGTAAATGGGACTCGAGTGTTGCAAAATTCCTGCTGCAATGTTGTTTGTTTATAAAAACGTGATTTTCAAAACGTGATTTGGATAACGTGATTCGAGGAACGTGATCAATGCAGAATAAACTGTTGTCAAGTCACGGGGCAACGTTCACATGAGAAACATGTGATGCCGCGCAAATAAGGGTTACCCGGCACTCGCGGTATCATTATTACGCTGGCGTAAGCTATTCTGGGTCATGGCCTTTGGGCTTTCATGCGTCCTCTATTTCCAGAAAGACCCTCGTTCGCTTTATTTCTCGGACGCATTTCAGTGAAACAAACATGATTATTTCATCCTCTTCAAAAACTATGGTATACGATATTCTTGCATGACCATTTTCATGAAAGCTCGGCGCGCGATTAAGGTTATAGTTGATTCGAGATTCGAGCAATATTCTGCGTCATAAGTAAAATGGGGGGCCTTCGTACATTAAACACAGAATCTTTCATGGCGTAATTTTCAAGAGCGAGCGGCAAAATGCTTACAGTATTTTCCGTTGTTTTCTGAAAATACTGTATAAATGGTGACTGTATTTCTCTTTCTCTACTCCTGTTCAGCGGTGGAAAATCACTATACCAGGTATGTGGGGCCAAAACACCATGCTGTACGGGCGCTGGTCCCTTATCAACAAGATATCAATCCGTAAAGTGGGATTGCGCAGTTAAAAAAGGTCATGTTCTCGATACGTATTCTTCAATTTAATCTAATAAGGCTTGCCGTTGATAAAAGCAGTCAAGAGCACCATCTCCTCGGATCGGATACTTAGCGCGCTCACCTTGATTGAGAGACACGTGGAATATTTCGGTCTATCCACATATTTTCGCAATTTTTTTTTGCTTGATACATCTGATTGAGGACTGAAAGCCAGAATTGCTTCTCTAGCTGCAAAAAGCTGAAAGTTTTCCTTCTTGACTTGTAGCTGAAAAAGCAGATTGATAACTAAAAACGATGTTTTATGTACTAAAGTCATTCTTGGTTTTTGGAGGTCCTTTTATAAAGTCCTATTTCCAATTTGAGGGTTATCTGTGTGTCAGAAACACAAACTTCTGTAGGCACACCTGACAAATAACAAAGAAGCTTAATATACGGAATGTCTGTTCAACCCATTAAGTCCGGCTTTGCCTTCTAGAATTAATACCAGAGTCTCTCGGCCGAAATAGTTATTTGAAAGCAGAAAAAAAGAAGAAACGCAGCCAAGCTAAGATATCAACGCAAGGCGTGGCCGCGAAGCTGGCTAGAGTTTCATACATATTCATAAATACTTTTGTGGGGGCTAGGAAAGCAAGTCTGGCTCCCAGTCCTTGATCAGATGTATTAAGCAAAATAAACAAACAAGAATGAATCGACATGCTCTTTTCAAATACATACATAAAACTGAAACGCATCAGAAAATGTAAGGCATTGTACTTTCGCCGCCACTCAGAAAACACTGCCGTGTGCTATGATTAGGTAAGGCATGTTGCAAAATTTGAACATTTTATTATCCGCGATTATGCATGGGTCACCAGATACCTGTTCCGGCTTAAGATGAGTTATATTTCATTGGATATCATAAAAAAGTATCAAGGTCAGTGTAACTATTTCAAGTTTGGGGGAATTATGTAATATCCGAATGTGGTAATGCGCGTGCACGGAAGTCATGATTCCGGGTCGGCAGATCTCGGGTGCACCCAATCGGGAATCAGCTGAGAAATCGTCCGATTCTGGAAATCACACAATTCGATATTTTGTCAGCATAATTTTACAAATATTTTACAGACAGTAAAGACGCCAATCAAGCAGAGCCATTAACATTGAGTTAATTAAACACAGTTTATAGAAAAATAATTTTATCGAAGCGTTACCATGCTTGCATAATTCAGCAACGAAACTGTATCCTTTTCAAGGGCCAGTGTCTGCAGGCGTCGGACTTTTGGCCCATTGGGTCAGAGTTAATCTCAACAAAGTACCGATGCAGTTTTTGGGAGGCAAATGGCTATACAGGAAACTAGTGCCAAAATGGGCCAATAGAAACTGTAGCCGTGCCATAAAACGGACCTAGCCCTTCCTTTTGTGAGTAGTGACCGTGAAAAAGGGGCATACCTCTGTAACCTCGCCATGCATATAGAGGTCATTCAGGCACGCGTAAGCGCATACCATCCCCGGGAGTGAAATTAACGGAGCCGTGGAAAATAAGAGAAAATTGGAGGATTGAACATACTGAAAACTTCAAAAACAAAAAAGTAAAAAACAGAAAATGAAGCAGATGGTTTTTAATAACCTTTTTAAGTATGAAGGTAGCTAGCTCAAATTACAGTTGTAGGGCATGGTGGAGTGAACGGATCGGGAATTTCGGGTGCATCCTGTGTGCAGGAACCACATCAAATATGGGTTTTGTGAAAAGTTCTACATTGTTTTAGCTCGGTCGAAATCGGCCGAATCGAGCATGTAAAAAAAGCATCGAGCTACGCAAGTTAAGCTCGTAAAAGATGCTGCTTAAACGTCACCGCGCCAATGATGACTTGGGCACAACACCACCAAAAGCAGGGCCCCGAAGACGGGCCACAGGGCCCTCGGCCTGCACACAGGATGGGTGGGTCATGGCCGTATGCGTATGCGCTAACACCAATTCGCGAGATTGCTATGGAATATGCGCTTAGGCCCGTCACTTGGTTCCACCGGCATGGGCTCATATTCCAGGCATGGCCAAGCGAATATATATATATATCGGCCGGGCAGCCGCCCTTAAAGCCGATTTCTCTCTTCAGTATTCACCAATACAACAAAAAACAATAAAAAAAACATGTCTGAAGTCACACTAGGAAGATATATTTTCGAGAGATTGAACCAGCTCAAGGTCGGTACCATCTTCGGTGTTCCCGGCGACTTTAACTTGTCGCTCTTGGACAAGGTCTATGAGGTGGACGGCTTGCGTTGGGCCGGTAACGCCAACGAGTTGAACGCCGCCTACGCTGCTGACGGTTACTCGAGAGTAAAGGGCCTCGGTGTCGTTGTCACCACTTTCGGTGTCGGTGAGTTGTCTGCGTTGAACGGTATCGGTGGTGCTTACGCCGAGCACGTTGGTCTCTTGCACATTGTCGGTGTGCCTTCGATCACGTCTCAGGCCAAGCAGTTGTTGCTTCACCACACCTTGGGTAACGGTGACTTTACCGTTTTCCACAGAATGTCTAACAACATTTCGAAGACCACGGCGTTCATCAGCGACATCACCTCTGCTCCATCTGAGATCGACAGATGCATCCGTGAGGCCTATGTGCACCAGAGACCAGTCTACTTGGGCTTGCCAGCAAACATGGTTGACTTGACCGTGCCAGCCTCGTTGTTGGACACGAAGATCGACTTGTCCTTGAATCCTAACGACCCCGACTCCCAGGAGGAGGTCATCGAGACCGTGCTCAAGTTGGTGAGCGAGGCTAAGAACCCAGTCATCTTGGTCGATGCCTGTGCCTCGAGACACTCTTGTAAAGAGGAGGTTTCTGAGCTCGTGAAGAAAACCAACTTCCCTGTGTTTGTTACGCCTATGGGTAAGTCCGTTGTCAATGAGCTGAACCCTCGTTTCGGTGGTACTTACGTCGGCTCGCTTTCCCTCCCAGAGGTGAAGGAGTCCGTTGAGTCTGCAGACTTGGTGTTGTCTGTTGGTGCCATGTTGTCCGATTTCAACACCGGCTCGTTCTCGTACTCGTACAAGACGAAGAACATTGTTGAGTTCCACTCCGACTACACCAAGATCAGACAGGCCACCTTCCCTGGCGTGCAGATGAAGGAGGCGCTCAAGCAGTTGTTGAGCCAGATCGAGAGTCACGTGACCAACTATAAGGAGGTCCCTGTATCGAGGTTCCAGCCCCTCGCTGACCCCAAGGCCGACAGCGCCATCTCACAGGAGTGGTTGTGGTCGCGTGTGTCCTCTTGGTTCAGAGAGGGCGACATCATCATTACAGAAACCGGTACCTCCGCCTTCGGTATCGTGCAGCTGAGATTCCCCGACAACTGTGTGGGTATCTCGCAGGTGTTGTGGGGTTCCATCGGTTTCACCGTCGGCGCTACGCTTGGTGCCGTTATGGCCGCCCAGGAGATCGACCCTAAGAAGAGAGTCATCCTTTTCATAGGTGATGGTTCCTTGCAGTTGACCGTGCAGGAGATCAGTACCATGTGCAAGTGGCAGACCACCCCATACTTGTTTGTGTTGAACAACGACGGTTACACGATCGAGCGTTTGATCCACGGTGAGACCGCTTCTTACAACGATATCCAGCCATGGAACAACTTGCAGTTAATCCCAGTTTTCGGTGCCAAGGACTACGAGACCGTGCGTGTGTCTACCGTTGGTGAGGTCAATGAATTGTTCAACGATGCCAAGTTCGCCGAGAACTCCAAGATCAGAATGGTCGAGGTCATGTTGCCTAAAATGGACGCGCCAATCAATTTGGTCAAGCAGGCCGAGTTGTCCTCCAAGATCAACTCTTCAACCTAAACCTGCCAGTACAGGGTGTTTATATAGCTGCGCTACTTAGACTTTAATAGACGAATAACGGAAAATGATTCTTTTGCTTGTAGTTGGATATTCGGAAAAAGAAGTTTGCCAATTGGCTGCCAATTGACTGCCATACTTGTGTAATGGGTACTCTTGCGAGTGCTTCCAAACTAATACTTACGAAGACAGGTCAAACTCTCACAGTATTCGCCTTAAATGTAGCCGGACGCTTTATTAACGCTCTAGGCTTGCGGAGAAAACACAACGGCTACTATATGGTAACTTTTTTTGAATAAACTATCCTTCTGGGCTCGCCAGACGAGTATGGTCTTTTCTCACTCATGTCAGTTAGTGAGCGGCTGGAAAGCAGGTGATCAAACTCATGGCGTTGCGCGTGAAGGTGTCGCAGGCAAGAGTCAAGACAAGAGAACAAAGATAAGAATCTGAGAGATTTTTGCGTTTCTCGCTTTCATCAGCATATGCCAAATTTGTGATCAATGAGATAAGTCATTCTCGAAAATCCCGCGAGTGAAAACATTTGTTTAACGGTATGCGACCACTGTAGAGGACATTTATGGTCAAAGGCATTTCTTTGAAAGTGTCTGCTCACAAATGACTTATTGATTACATTGGTCGATCGATCTCGTCAAAAGCAACCCCATTTGTTATCCTTTGTGCGCCAAATCGTGAGTATTCTTCGAAGAGGTGAGTGAGTAGAGTTAACAAACTAAGTTTGCACTGCATCGATAACAGAGGGTGATAATTCGAGCTTTTTGAGATTTTGAAGCTTCATGCGAGGGTCAAGCACTATCCGATATAGAGATTTTTGGGCGGCTCGATATCGCTGCTTCTAATATCATAATACTTGAGTAGTTTGGCACATGCTGCCAGTATGCCTAAAGCAAGTAAAGGTTGATTCTTCTTTAGATCATGGGAATTTTCCTTTTCAAGGCTCGTTAAGATCTGAGCCACACACGGAATTGTCATTCCTGCTGTTTGAGAGATAGTCACTTCCTTGAAGTTGTTTCGTTCGATATTTGAAGAAGCCAAGAACAGAGAGCACTTCCTGAACGTAGTCCCAATCAAATTCGCTGATTTCCAAGGAAGCCAAACGATAGCTATTTTGTTTGGCTAAAGGCTGCTCTTGTACCTTTTGCAAAACTTTTGCGATCACACTGCGAGTCGATAAAAATCTTTCAAGCATCCGGAACGTCGAAAGCCCTTGGGTCTCGTTATTCCTAATGAGGTTCCGTGGCTTTCTCCTCTCTCCCTCTTCAATCGGTGCTTCATTGAGTTTTGAAAATGTGTTCCTCAAAAATGGCTTGCGGCGAGAACCATGAACTGTAGAGAATACAATCTCTAACGTTTTCCATGCATCTTGAACGTGTTATAGGGTTGATTTCTCGACTTCCTTAATTCTTTCGCGAACTCGGTCTGTCTGCCCTGGTTTGAGTAAGTGTAGTCCAAAAAAGCCCCAGCCATACTCTAACGAGAGCGTCCTATAATGTGATATATCTTTAAAAAAACAAAAAAAAAGTCACCAAATTCAAAACATGCCCGACGCACCTCGTGTCCCCGATAAAACTCATGTGGACTGGTACTTTCGTTCACTTCTTCCGCTAATTTCTTGAGCATTATGTCTATGGGCGTAGCGTTATCTCTTGTGATCGACACAACGCGACGTTTGATTTTTAATTCCATGGGCTCTTATAGTCAGTCAATCCCGGAAACAGAATATCAAAGTTATGATTCCGGTTGTAATTTTTTTCTTTTTTTTTTTTCGTTTCACGAATGCGACCGTTCAGGTTCAAATTTAGAGATCTTACTATGGGCTCTCCTCGGATAGATCAAATGATGATATGCTTGCTTTTTCAAAGTCACTTCGTCCAGCCGGAAATCTATCTAAAAGCTCCAAAGAAAGTTTCGGAAGGAACGATCAGCCAGTTTGACGTAGTCGTCCAAATTCAAATCATACTTCATGAGCGTCATGAGCTTCTACTCGTAAGTCTATTAGCTAGCAACGCAAGCAAAAACCGCAAGTAAAGAGAAACCTGATCTGGATGGGCGATTCCTCAGCCACGCGCATAAGCCCATCACAAGAAAAGAGTTCACGAAATCATCAACTGCAGATTTCACAGATCTGTCGAATTCACCGTGTAATAAAAAAATTTCCCCGGATGTAACCCGCACATTCACGCCAGTGTTGCGCGCTATCGTAATTTATCGTTTTTCGTACTACGAAAAACGACATTACGATGGAAATGACGATAAAATGACGATAAAATGAGGATTTCGCCTTTTCTTTGGTGAAGTCATGCCAAGCGCCAAACGATTTTCTTAAATTTAGGGTTGGAGCACCGAATATGTGGGGACATGCTTGTCCGTTATTTGGCCACCGCTCTCAATCCAAAGTATAAACTCAGATATTTTCAACTCAGAGAATCTTTTCCGCCAGCTTTGGTTGATAACATCAGAGAGAATTGGAAAGGGTGTACAAGCTTTATCTGAGATACTACGAAAAGAAACAGGGAAATGCGGGAAGCACCTCACAAGGCGACCAATGCTCAAAGGCAGTTAATGCTTTACTTTCCTTAGTGAGGATGAGTTTTCTGATGACGAAGAAGACGAAGTCAAAGCATATCTCTTCGAAAAACCCGAAGACGGAAATGTCGTCACTTATTATCGGTATAATAAAACTAGGTTTCCTATGCTTCATAAGCCTGCGAAAGATATTATGGCTATCCCAGCTATGTCCGCGCCGGCAGAATCCTTCTTTTCAATCCTTGGAGATGTAATCACGAACAAGAGAAATAGATTGTTCCCAGCCACGACCAAAATGTTAGCAGTTATCAAAGATATGGTGAGAAAAATAAGGCCTGATGACGAAGAAGTGGGTGTGGAATCTGATGATGATAATGCTGGAGATGATGTGGAGTTAAACGATATGATTCTGAAAGAGATCGACAATGTTAGTGGTGACCAAATGGAAGTAGACATTGCTGAGGCTTTTGAGATCAATTGAGGTCGTGGCCTTTTTGACGACTAAACGTATTTTAGCAATGAAGCAGTTATTTTTTCTGCATCACTCAAAGTAGATAGATATATATTTCTCTAAAACAAGAAAATGTTACCATCATCATTTCACCGTGCTAAGGAAAGGAGCGAAGACTTTTCGAACAGGAACAATTGGCTCGTTGTTCGGCGAGGTTGTTAATGCAGAACCCAGATCCACTCCGGCGAAATCATAAGATAATCACGAGAAAATGACGACAGAATGACGACAGAATGACGATAAAATGACGAATTACGATAACGATGACGATAATTCAAGGATATCGTTTCGTAATTCGTAAAATCGTCGTTTTTCTATCGTAATTCGCAACACTGATTCACGCCCAATCCAGTGCGATCGCGCACTCGGGCCGAGCCGAGCCACACCTGGTGGCCGCCCCAGGGCCACGCCAGTATGTTTCGCGAAAAACGAAATTGCAAAACTCACTTTATTCTTCAAACAACATTGTTTTTTGAGGAATTATGTGGCCAATGTTTCGGCAGGCTTCACTTGCAAAGAATCTACTGTTTCGTGTGAAACACTCGCCTATACAACGTGGAATTGCAAGGCCCAATTATGCACGTGACTTTTCATACGTGGGCCTTAAACTAAGGGCCGAGGTGCCATGGCCGAAACGCATATACCAGCAGAGAACATTCACGACAAAGAGTCTCGTATCTAAAAAGCAGTTATCCGAGCTGAATCTGGCTGGTCCCATCCAAAGGCATGCCAAAAATGAGCAAGATCGGGCCCAGAAAGATGTTCCCAGGCCCGAAAACACAGCCAAACCCGAACCCCAGAAAGCCGCCGCCGAACAGTCTCTTTTCGGGCGCAAAATCCTGATGTCGGAGACCAAGATGCTCCGGCTGCTCATGGTCACGCTCTGGCCAAAAGATAAGCCGAGCTTCAAGTTCCGCGTCGTGTTGGCGCTCCTACTACTTGTTGGGCTGAAAGTGCTTAATGTGCAGGTGCCGTTTTTCTTCAAGAGCATCATCGACGAGATGAATGTTGACTGGGCCGCAGATATCGGTACTGTAGGCACTGTGATTGGCACGATGATTCTCGCTTATGGTGGCGCCAGATTCGGGTCTGTGCTCTTTGGTGAGCTCAGAAACGCGGTTTTCGCCCTGGTGGCGCAATCAGCGATCAAAAGAGTCGCCAATAACACATTTAAACACTTATTGAACATGGATTTACAGTTCCACCTCCTGAGCCAAACTGGAGGATTGACTCGCGCTATCGAGCGCGGCACTAAGGGCATAAGTTATGTACTCACGGCGATGGTGTTTCATATTCTCCCCATCACATTCGAAATCGGGATAGTGTGTCTGATTTTGACGTACAACTACGGCCTTTCATTTGCCGCCGTCACGTGCTTGACTATGGCTGCATATTCTGTGTTCACGATTAAAACAACCGCGTGGCGCACGCAGTTTCGGCGCCAGGCCAACAACGCCGATAATCAGGCGGCAAGTGTCGCCTTGGATTCGTTGATTAACTACGAGGCGGTGAAATACTTCAACAATGAGTCATTCCAATGTGGCAAGTACGACAAGGCGCTCACACGGTACCAGAATGCGCTGATCAACGTGGCCACATCGTTAGCGTACTTGAATGCAGGACAGAATCTTATATTCACGCTGGCATTGACTGCTATGATGTACATGGGTTGCCATGGCGTGTCTACGGGGGCACTTTCTGTTGGAGATTTAGTACTCATCAACCAACTTGTGTTCCAACTCTCGGTACCACTCAATTTTCTCGGGTCTGTGTACAGGGAACTCAAACAATCGCTTTTAGACATGGAGAATTTGTTCCAGCTACAAAATCACGACGTGGCGATAACAGATAAACCTGGAGCCGTGCCTTTGCAACTCAATAAGGCCAATCCAGGCACGGTCACGTTCGAAAATGTCACTTTTGGCTATCACCCTGACCGGCCCATTCTTAAAAATGCTAGTTTTGTGATTCCACCGGGCGAAAAAGTCGCCATTGTCGGGCCCTCGGGACTGGGAAAGTCCACCATCTTGAAACTCGTGTTTCGCTTCTATGACGTCACTTCAGGGCGCATTTTGATTGACGGCCAGGATATCAGTCACGTGACTGTAGACTCGCTTCGTAGAGCCATTGGCGTCGTTCCTCAGGATACTCCGCTTTTCAACGATACCATCAAGGAAAACATTCGCTACGGTCGTCTTGATGCATCGGATGCTGAGGTGCTGGCGGCAGTTGAGAAAGTGAGCCTAAAACCTTTGGTTAAGGATTTACCAGATGGCTTGGAAACGCTCGTGGGCGAACGAGGACTAATGATCTCTGGAGGCGAGAAACAGCGCTTGGCCATTGCAAGATTGCTTTTGAAAAAAGCCCCCATCACGTTCTTTGATGAGGCCACAAGTGCTCTTGATACGCATACAGAACAAGCATTATTGCGCACACTTAGGCTGGTCTTCAAAGAGAGCAGGGCCACAAACGTGCTGATAGCACACCGGCTTCGTACAATTGCCGACAGTGATAAGATTATTGTGTTGAACAAAGGCGAGGTGCAGGAAGAAGGCACACATCAGGAGCTTTTGGAGAAACAGGGTTCCTTGTACGCAGACCTCTGGAACATTCAGGAGAACTTGGATGTCGAGGAAGAGATCAAGGAGGGAGTCCCAAAAAGGACATAAATTTCGAAAAGTATTCATCGAGAATGGGGTTTATCTTCCATTAATAGCATCCAATAGTTGCTACATGTGAATCGGTTTGCAGGAACATTGAGGTCGTCCATTATTCACAGACAAACACAACAATAGAACACAGAGCAGATACCTAAAATGTCGAGAGGTCCAAAACTATGCCATGTGTTGATACTAGACACTTGACATTGTACTTTTTTGTTTTTGTTTTTGACAACGAAATGAACACCTTTCCTTTCGCTAGCTTATGTTTGGTCCATGCCGAAACCGCATCAAGGTCAGTCCGAGATTGAGATTCATCATCCGAAAAGAGACGCATTTGACGCTTCATTATCCCGCGTGGGCACCAAATCCTTGGGTTGTGTACGTAATTGCCAATATGGAGCTAAACGCAGAGTTTATTCCCCCTTCTTGAGCCACGAAAAACTTTCGATTGATTGTGAAAAATTCGACCCTTAGTCTTGCATCAAACGAGTAAACAATGCAACTTCAGAATAAACTACGTGCTTTTTCAAACCGCAAGATGTGTTTGAAAAAAAAAAACCGTTCCTCAACCGTATTGCTGTGCATATTATAAGTCGTTCCAAACTCCTCGAACTAAATCCCAGTGGTCATTTAAACGTGCCTATTTTTTTTTTTTTTTTCATTATTGACTCTCGCTGGCTCCACCAGCCCTCATATAATCTATTTACAAAAGTTCGTCGTAGTACGAAGCAATGCGGCGTCTCTCCTCGTTTTCCAATTCAACCTCATCGTATTTCTCCTGAAGCCCGTGTGGGGGCAAGGCCTTGCACTTATCCGTAATAAAACGAGCCACTTCTTCTTTCTTGTATTGCATGACCTCGCCTAGCACCAAACGAGAAATGTTCGCCACAGTAATGCCGATCTGTTTTGACCAATCCGAGCCCTTTCTCAACGAGCGTCTAACCCAGCCATCATAATTAACTCTGTACCATTGCCAAAGTACTTGTTTAGCCTCGACTTCAGGCTTGTACTTGAATCCTATCAATGCAAGCTCAATCAACTTGGAATCGATGTTGTTATGCACAAAGTTCAAGGTTTTACTGAGCAAATCCTTCTTTTGGCAAAAGGCTAGCGATGAGACCGCCGCCGTTTGCACCTCGTTTGCGGAACCGTTGGTGTGTTTTAAAAACGACACATCTGAGTTTTTCACAAGCGACAAAACCTGCTTATACTCAGTCATGTTTGCCGTGGCCATGGTCACGTTGAATATCAGCGAGTACAACTCTTTAGGCACAAACTTCTGCGCCACACCTGAGTTCAAAAGGTTTTTGTATAACTTGCGGCACACATTCTGGGCGTCCTTGCTTTTGCTGGCAAGCTGGAGCACGATATTTCTAACCTCATACTCCGTCTGGTCATAAACCATAGAGTCCAAGGAAGCCACCGAATCCCAGCCGCCGATTTTTTCGAAGAGCTTTGCCGCTAGCAGATCGAGCCAGGCTCCAAACGCCTGGTATGCAGTAAAATGAACGAACACGGCATTGGTGATCTCGATATAGCCCAATACGCATTTCAAGACCTCGAAATCTGTGTTCACATCATCCTCCGCCAACTTTTCACATAAAGTTTTTAGGAACAAGAGCTGGTTGGCACCATAAAGCTGCTGGTCATGCAGAGGGAGCGGCTGGCCCAAGATCTTGCCATAGTCTTTGACCATACCGATCAAGTCCAAGGTGGAATATACATTTTTGCATACATTTTCGAATATCACATTCTGCAATTCTGGCGCGTAAACAGTCTTATAGTAAAACTGGTTATCGGCATTCAACGAGAGAAACTGCGAGGCGGGGATGTCCAACTCCATTGATCTGTCGGTGAGCATCAAATTGACCACTTTGACTTGCCCGTCATTAGTCCTCACTTTCATCGCTAGCGGCACGTGATATGGGTTATTTTCTAGGTTAAGCCCCTCAACGCTATCATTGAACAAGAATCTATTCTGCGTAACAACAATCTTAGCGTCCTTCACTTTCACAGTGACTACCGGGTATCCAACATAGCGGGTCCAGGAGTGCACGAACGCGAGGATCTCATAGGAGGTGTGTTCATTCAATGCACTCCACATTTCAAACGGCTTGATTGTTTTGTGCTCGAATTTCGTCAACACGTGGGTAAATGCCTTGAAAAAGGGCGCCAAATCAGAAGAACCGGCTTCTAGCTGGAACATCGTCGCGATCATGTTGATAAGAATCATACCTTTCTCGTAATAGTTCCTCTCGAATATAGTGCTCGTCTTTGCCGTGAAATCCACGCCCAACAGGTTCATATGCTCGTGGAAACTGGGTATGGGCTCGTTGGCGAAACAGTCCGAGTCCATGAAAGTTTGGATTGCATGCAGTTTTTCCAAATTGTAACCTGTCCGATCATTTTTCTCGATCTCTGCTACCAGCAACACGTAGTTCCCCACAAACGTAGCAAAGGCCTCAATAAGCCACGTGTACTTCCATTCGTCAACAGACACCAAATTGCCTATCCATTGGTGCGTCAACTGGTGGGCAATAAGCAGCCGCACGCGGGTCTTGGCCTCCTCAGGGGCTGTGGCCTCATCCAAGAAAAGCGCATCCTTGATTACAGTGATCATACCCCAGTTTTCCATGACGGAATCGCTCAAAAAGGGAAGCGTGACCATGTCGAGTTTGGGCAACGGGTATTTAACGCCTAGCACGCTTTCGAACAAGGGAAGCAAAGTCGACGCAACCTTCACGGCATACTGAGCATACCGGGAGTCACCCTTGGTCACGTAAGCGCCAACGGGTGTGTTTCCGGCAGCATTTTCGATGTGCTCGAAATCACCCACGACAAACCCAAATACCGACGGCGCAATGGGTGGCGTGGGCCCGAACTTGTATACAGAGTTCTCCGTCATATCCACGATCGATTCCGTCTCCAAGGGAGCATTAGAAACGACTTTGAACAGCGACTTTGCCGTGATCGTGAGCGAAATCGGCACTTTTTGCGTGAGCTCATCAATCACGGGAAAGATCTGACGACACCCGAATGGCTGCGCATGTGTGGCTATTACGTAGTTGTCCGAGCGGCCGTGCACAGAGTCCGAGTAGTTTGTTTTAAAAATACCGTATGTTTCGTCTCTGAAAGTCTTGATTTGAGTCACCAGGCCAACAAATGTGATGTGGACTTCAGACGCTGCAACTGCGCTCTCGCTGGTGAGCACCAAACGCTGCTGAACCCGGTCGTATGAGACTGTCAACTTTTCTTTCACGCCATTTTCCTGGCTTAATTCAGCTTTAACAATCACCAATTTGTGGTCGTGCAAGGTGATTGAAAACGGTGCGTTCAGCTCACCAGTATACGACTTGTTTTGCACTAGAGGAATGCGAACTTGGCCCTGGAAATTTGGTTTCACGTGGTCAATCTTAAGGCTGAGGTCATAGCTTTGCGGGAGATACGCGTTGACCAATTCCAATGGCGAGTCTTTCGAGGATTTGTCCATTTTGCGTGGTGAAAATGCAATTTTGGCAAAAAAAAAAGTCGCTGTCCTAACTCCGACCGCGACTCATGCAGAAGATGCTACCCGGGCCAACTCGGAACCAACATACGGGTCATGTGTGAAGAAGTGTGGTAAATTGATCCATGCAAACACTGCATTTATGTAGTTGACAGTACTAAAGTCTCTTAGGTGATCTTTTGCAAAACTTCAAAGTGCTACAGGCTCCTCATGTAAAACATATCGAGTCATTCGTTTGGGTGAAAGTGGTAGCATGCGCTGAGTCACTGGTTCGAAAGTCCTGGAAATACTCTCTAATTTAAGCTTCTTCCGTTAAGTCTTTGCATTCAAAGCTATCTTTGATTCGGAAGACACAATACAGCAAGGAACGAAGCAATAAGGAATATTTGTCAACAACATGTTTTTGACACTGTTATTGTTTTCGACTGAAGGGAGTGCATAGACGCGGCTCCCGGAACCGGGAGCGCAAGACACGAGTCCATAAAAAGAAGCAGCCACAGTGTTTTTTAAGCCAATAGACATGACACATGGCTTGGAGAATAGAATAATATTTTTTTATCACTCTGAATAATGACTGCATTTCAATTTTCACCACCATGATTCTGGCCGATAAAAAGCTTCTCGGAGATGAAAGGGTCCACACCAAAAGCGGCACATGTCTGTTAACGTGATGTGTTTCAGATGCGTATTTGTCGCCTGACGTAAACAGAGACTAATAAAACTCGCATGTGAGTGCGTCAAATGAAGGAAAGGTGCCTCAACTTATAAGCGGGAAAACACATGCGGAGTGGGTTTGGGGCCATCAGCTATAGTTCACGAGTGAATTGACTTTCCAAGTATGCGTATATCCATTAATCAACAAAAATCATTACCAGAAATACAAGGGTTTGCTCTGAATCAAATATGTTACGGCTTCCCTTTGGTGTCCACGAGGATGCACATTGGCCACAACGGCGAATTACCTGTACCGTTGTCGCGGCAATTGTTCCAGAAAAATTAATCCCCCCCTTCCTGGTTCAAGCACGACAACCGACATGCAATACGAAGCAGATTCAGTAGAATTGAGCCCAAGCCTCGCAAAAAAAAGCAGAATAAACACGCGAGGCAATTTCCGGCTCCGCATAGCGCCCGCTGCTTGGCACGAGTTTCCCCACGGACATGTCACACAGCGAGGTGAGCCCGCAGCCACGCGCAGGACAAGTACGTCTGCTGAGGACGGCTGAAACGGGGAGGGGATGCATGCACCGTCAGCCTTGTCAGCCGCTTCTGCATTCCCCTGGCAGAAATATAAATAGCATGGTGAATCCGTCTTGAGGAAAAAAAAGCGGACAAAAAAATAAAACTAGAACACCCACACCGTTCGTGATACATATTCTTCTAAACATATTCATCTTAATAAACAAGGAATTATTACGCCATGGGTATCAAAGATAAGTTGAAAAGAACCTCCCGAATTTTCTTGTCGGACTCGAAGGAGGACATCATGGAGAACGGCAACAAGGGTGAGGCTAAGGCGACGAACCCCGAGGTGGATAACATGGCCACTACCGCTACCGCCGAGGCACCTGAAAAAATGAATGACCCAACAACTGAGAATGCAGACGGCACACTAGCCAGCACTGGCGACCAGGAGGCGGGTGCGGCGCGAGATGCGACTCAAGAAGGTTCGGAGCCCGTACAAAGTGACACTGCGGCAGAGGGCGAGGCGGACGGAGAGCAGGCTGCAGAAAATGGCGCGATGAACAAGAGTAAGAAGACCAAGAGCAAATCTAAAAATACCGATTCCGGTGAGACCAAGCGCAATGAGTTCTTCCAAAAGTTATTGAAGAAATTCAGAAGACCTGTTGGCGTACCACCAAAAAGCGAAACTATGGCGGAGGCGAAAACTGACGAAGATGCAGAGGTGAAAATGGACGAAGTCCCAAAGGCGAAAACTGACCAAGTCCCAGAGGCTGCTGAAAACGCGGCGGAGATGATGGATGAGGTTGCCACCGAAAATGCAGCCGCAGCCGCGCCCGAGATCCTGCTTGATCCTGCCACAGATGCGGTCGCAGAATCTGCAGGAGTTCCAGAGGCGTCAAAGAAGCCGGAGGTATAAATGTAAGTGTTTTCGTGTAATTATTTCACTATAGCAAACGGGCTGTTTATCTAATAAAGTAATTTCGTGATATTTATTGTTTGGCGTGACTTTGTGTGAGTAAGTATTGAATTTGCGTAGGCGTATCGGTCTCATTTGCGGCAGAGTACACTGTGAGGTGGCGCCTAAAAGCGCGCCTAAAGCACATGATGTAAAAAGCATTGCGCAGGACAACACAGATCAAGAAAGAATAGGAAAGAAAAGGAAAGTGCACGAGAAGTTTAGTGGCCCAAAAAAGCTTGAGTACAGCACATCAATTATCAATGGCAGGGAACTCTCTAGTTTTTGATACGAATATTTTATATTAGCAATAGTTACCAAGAAAAGAGTTCATGGGTTTGTGTGGTAGCTTCTTCTGCTGCAAAGAGTTCCTTCTATCCGGGCTATCTCATGACCCTGGAATGTGACGAATGTCATCATCATCTTACTGTGGCATGCAAAAAATGGTCTTTCTTTTGCAGTTTTGTAAAACTAAAGATATTTTAGCTTGTAAAACATTCGCGTTATTTCTCGCAGACGGGACAAAAATCCCCAAAACTCACCTTTATATGACTTTATTTCTCTTAGACTGACGTATTTCCGCACCTGGCCGGCCACCGACGCGTCTAGATACTTAATTTGCTACTTTCTTTTGTCCACCATGAAGCGAAAAAAGCCAGAATTCCGGAAAAAAATGGTCTCACAGTCATTCAAGCCTTAAAATAATGTCAAGTCGAGTCTATTCGTCAAGCAGCGAAGAATTTTGATGTTCCGCGTCTGACTCTTCAAGACAGAATCAAGGGTCGCACGGAATTTGCTCTCAGACGCGACAGCAACCATAAATTGTCGATTCCGGAAGAGGAAAGTCTTCGTGACTGGATATTTAGTTGGAGCGCTCAGTTGCTCCCGCCCCGTCCTTCAGATGTGCAAGCGATGGCGGACATTCTACTCGGGGCGCGTGGGTCGAAGCGCGTCCTGAAAGTAGGTAGAAACTGGGTCCACAAGTACATCAAAAGGCGTCCAGAGCTTATAATTACAGAAAGGCAAAGTTTGAAAACCCAAAAATCATAAAAAATTGGTTTGAGCGCTTGCAGAAGGTGATCGCGGACAATGGCATTCAGCGCGATGTCATTTACAATATTGATGAGACGGGTTTTGCCATGGGTATTATCGCGAGTACCAAGGTGGTGATGGGCTCTGATGTCAGGGGGCGAAAACCTCTCTTGCAGCCCGGAAATCGTGAGTGAGTCACCAAGAAATGAGTGCATAAATGCATCTGTATGGGTCTTGCCTTCATTCGTGATTTTCAAGGGAAAAAGGTTGTTTCGCGCATGGTACAAAGGAAGGACTTTGCCAGGCTGGAGAGTGGGCGTAAGTCCAAACGGATGGTCTAACAATAAGCTCACAGTTCGCTGGCTACAAAAAATCTTCTTTCCATTCACCGAGCGAAAGACAAAAGGAGTTTATCGACTTTTGATCCTCGACGGGCATGGAAGTCATTTAACGCCCAAGTTCGAGAAAATCTGCAAGGAAAACAAAATCATCACAATCTGCATGCCCGCACATTCATCACACATTCTTCAACCACTTGAAATCGTTTGCTTTTCGGTTTTGAAGGGCTCGTATTATAAAATGATAGAAAAGTTGATGCGTTCTCAGGTGAATCATATTACAAAATTTGATGTTCCTTGCTGCCTACCCAAATGCGCGAGTCAAAGCTTTTAAATTAGATAACGTGATATCTGCATTCGAAACTGCTGGAATATGGCCAGATTGTCCAGAAAGAGTCTTGTCAAAGCTCACAAGTGAGCTACATACACCTTCCCCGCGTCTGGAGCATGAAGATCAAAATGAGCCGAGAACACCATCTAATCTTCAGAGATTGGAACAGCCGCGGCAGCTTTACGCAGAATAATCACCGAAGAATCTTATGTGCCGGTAAATAGGAAGCTTGAAGCTGTTGATCAGATAGTTGACTACTCCAAAAGAGCGTTGCAATCAGCGGCACTTTTCGCGCAAGATAGAAGTGACCTAAAAAAGGCCAACGAATCGCAAAAAAGAAATCGTGCACAATCACGAAAGAGAATAAAGACAGAGGAAAGCGATCTTTCATTTGAGGAGGCTCTCGAGCTCATTGAGGTGGCAGAAAATGCTCCTAATCGCCGAAGCAAGAAGACTCGCGATCAGATTGAGGGAACTTCACTGCCAACTAACAAAGCCCAAAGGGCCTGTGGAATTTGTAGAACTCCGGGACATAGAAGAGAAACTTGTCTTCAAAAAGTGGAATACTTTTTTCTTTTGGTTTTGTACGATTTTGGTGTCGTTTTGACTTAAATTGTCTAAAATTGAATTTAGTGGCCGGCCAGGTGCGGAAATACGTTATCCCAGCTTTTCCAAATCGAAAAATTCTTGTGGCCGTTATGTCACTTTCTCGGTCCCTGTGAGTACATGTGAATTATGTTCACCGTACTAAAGGAATTGAAATATGGACATTACTCCTTAGATTTCGAGCATCTTTCTTTTTTAGCACCCAGAAAGTCAAATTTTTGAGCTAACCGCGAATACGTTGATGCTTGGTGAGCAAATCAATAGAACACTAATACTCATTATGTTTTTAACAAAGGGATCCGAGCGACTAGAAATCTTCCACATTGACCTATATATAGCTGTATTTCTTGGTGCTGGCTCCCAGTCCTTATTTAGGTGTATCAAGCAAAAAAAAAAAAAACAAAAGGTGTAAAAATCCACCTTTCCTCCGTACCACAACATCGGCGAGAAACGTCCCGCACCAAAGAATCCTACCTTTATGAGATTGCTGCAGTGAAAATTTAGGCCAAATGTATCTTAGGTCGGATCCGGGGTTTTCTATGCCCGACTTTGGAGATCGTCACCACCGTCGCCGTTTTTAGCGCCAAGGCGACCCTCAAAATGGCATGACCACAGTGGAAAAACTGCTGGATATGCTCAAAGGATCGGCAAAACAGATCAACAATAGCAAAAATGTTGCGCCCTTAGACAAATACCCACCGAAAAGTCGAACTCACTGAATCAACCTCTTTTTCGGTCTATTTCTGTTACGTAACGATTGGGTTTCTGGTCTTTTAACCGCAACAATAGCACACGCGAGTTTCGCACTTGACTAGATAGTCGATCAAACAAATCTAATCATGAATGGCAATGTTCCATATAACAAAAGTTCCAGAAGACGAGGTCGAGCGAAAACGCAAACTTAAAATTTAGGCTCCATCTCTCCGGCGTTTCGACAGAAAGTGATGCACATGTTGAGATACGAACAGAGTCGCATCGAACGAGTACTCTGCAAGAGTCTCCTTTTGTTTCCATGTCAAGTCACT
>JAKTUB010000105.1:5602-29740 GCA_030556465.1 Metschnikowia picachoensis
GTGAAAAAGCATATGAGCTTTTGTGTTGCTGGAATTTGAAATAAGACTAGACATCAAGTATCACAATAATGTCAAGAAAAAGACAGTCTCGAGAATACGGACTTAGTTAGTAGTTTTCGCAGCCATGGTAGTCTTATTCGCAGCTATCACCTGGAGTCCACCGTCCGATTCTCAGCTCACCGTCCGAATTTCTCAGCTGTGGGGGTCATCATGCGCTTAACAAAAGCGTTTTATCACCTATTTCAAAGCTCATAAATAATATACGTGAGAACCGAGACCGTTCAGAATATTGACTCAAACGATGATGCAGGTGATTATTTCTCATTATCGCGAACTTACCAGAGCAATGCACCGGGATTTTCTGATATACTCTTGGAGTGAGAAAAAGCGCTTTTATTATTATTATTATTATTATTATTATTATTATTATTATTATTATTAGTATATCAGACACAAACTAGTCGTGGCATTTGAAAGCCCGGATACGCACCTTGTCTATATATATCGATCATTCATCGGACCTACAGTGGGGGCAGGGCAGAGATGGGCAAAAAGTGCGTAGCCGCGTAGAGAATTTAATACGCTACGCTACTGAGTAGCTACGCTCTCTACTCTACGCAACGCATACGCAGGGTCTCAGCGTAGCTACGGAGTAGCGTAGAGTAGAGAGCGTAGAGATTGTATGCAGTATAATCTCTATATGGATAGATAACCGGTTTTAAGAGTATTTCAATGGCCAATTTTCGAGCAGCCCCTGGTATGCGTGCCCAAGATTCTTTCCGAGCCGTGAAGTCGCGAATCGCGTGCCTTGGAAACGCGTGAACCGTGAATGGCGTGCCTTAGATTATCAGACGCGCCATGTTAGGTGTTCCATTTAGGCAAGTACTACGAGTTGCCAAGCAATGCACCTCCGATTTTCTTGACACCAGACCCAAACTAGAGCTTTTGAAGAAGAGAAAGAAAGTTTTGATCTATTTACTGACCACGATCTTGCGACAGATAAGAAGAAGAGCTGGAGGATAGTATGAACATTTCCCTGCAATAGACCACGGTCACCAGTGCCATGAATTCGCTTGCTCTCTTTTTCGAGCAGATGTTTGTACGTCTGACTTCATCTAATTAAATCAGTTTCTTACGTTTGTAATTAGCGCTACTTGCTTGATGTCTCTATTCCCAGTAATACTAAGACTATACGACATCATTCATGATACATACCCAAATTTTGAGACACAGCTTCCTAAATTCTACGCTACGCGACGCATTAGTAGCGTAGCCTGATTTTCACGCTACGCATGCGCAGCGTAGGCCTTTTGAGCATCTCTGTCGTCCGCTGCCTGCCTCCGTACGCGTACGCTGAGTACGCGATTTGCTCCTCACTGTTTTATGCAAGGTCCCCGAATCGTGAGACGCGTAGCCTCACACCTGTGCACCACAATCACGAACCGCGCGGTCAAGACAAAGCGACATCTCACATATTTTTCACAACATAGGCCCAGACCAACATATCTGGTAGCAGAATCATTCCCAATAATTGACCTTTTTAGACGTAGATGTCGGCGTTCAAAAAACGGAAAATCAACCCGTTTTCCAGGGACGAAGCCCCGATCGAGCTGGCCGGCGCCATGGATGACGCGTCCTCTGCTAAGCACCATCCGGGCAGTCTCATCAAACTTCGAGTGTGGAATTTCACAACCTATGCCTATGGCGAGTTTCTTCTCTCGCCTGCATTGAACATGATCATTGGCCCAAACGGGTCAGGTAAATCGACGTTTGTCGCGGCGGTGTGTTTAGGGTTGGGCGGGAAAATCGATTTGATCAAGAAAAAGTCGATGGATGACATGATTAAAACCGGCGAGAAAGAGGCGCGTCTCGAGATCACGATCAAGGGACACCCTGGCCAAACCAACTTCATTGTGGAACGCCAATTTGCGCGGAAACTGACAAAGTCGTGCTGGAAAATCAACGGCGCGCCGTCTGACCTTGTCCGAGTGCGTGCGTTGGTGAGTGGCTTCAACATTCAGCTCGACAACTTGTGCCATTTTCTCCCGCAGGACCGTGTGGCTGAGTTTGCCTCATTGTCGCCGGAAAAGCTCCTCATGGAGACGGAACGGACCATTGGAGATAACACGCTTTTGGAGAAACATAAGCAGTTGATCGCGCTCGATGAGTCCTGGGTCAGTCTCGCGGCAGATGTGGAGATGTTGGAGGAGCTGGTCAAGACTATTACTGCGGAGGTGGAAAAGTTTGAGTTGGAGGCCAAAAAGTTCCAGGAGTTTGAGGAAAAGGCACGCCAGATCGACCACCACAAGAAAGTCCTTCCGTATGCAAAATTGCAGGACTTGAAGGAGAAGCTCAAGCACTTGCGCTCTGAGCGAGAAAAGGCAAAAAAGGCTTTGGAAAAATTTGATGGTAACACGAAACCTTTGAGGGATTTGATTTCGGGGGTGGGGAAGGAGCTCAATAGTGCCACTTCTGCACAAGAGCAAATCAAGCACCGGATTCAGGAGCTCACAAAGAAAGTTGACCGTCAGGGAAAGGAAATGGAGGATATAAATCAGAGAATATCTGCGCTGCAGAATGAGATCGAGTCGCTCAAGTCGCGCACAGACACCCAAAAGCGCGAGTTGGAGCTGAGCATGAAAGAGAAAGAGGACCTCCTGCGAAGGTTACAAGCAGCGGAGAATGTCGACATGTCACAGATGCCTGAGCTCACCGCGCAGCGGCAAAAAAAACACGAGGAAAAAACGCAGATTGAAGACGACTTGTACACGATCAAAAGGCGACATACCCAGTTGAAGCGCGACCTCAATAGGACAGAAAACTCGTACCGAGAGGAGCGCAAAAAGTTGGAGAGTAACGACCGGTTGGAGATCTTGCGCAGCAAGAATGGGCGGTTTAGACGCGAGCTCATGCAAAACGCTTACGAGGCACACTCACTTTTGAGAAAAGAAAGAACGCCCGATATGAAGTACTTTGAGGCACCAGTGGTGTGCTGCCGCGTAACTGACCGCCGGTATGCCAAATACTTTGAGAAAATGATCGACACCAATTCGCTTTTTGCGTTTTTCTTTGAGAATGAGGGCCAGTACAAAGCCACTTCCAACATACTTCCGCGGCACTTAAACGTACCCATGAGAGTTGCGGGCAGAAACAACGTTCCCCCGCCCATACCGCTGGACGAGCTTAAGCGAATGGGGTTTGACGGGTACCTATCAGATTTTATCACCGGGCCAGAAACAGTTGTCAGGGGCTTGAATGCCCGCTCTTTCTTGAACTGCATCCCCGTAGCACTCAATCCTATAAGCCCTGAAGTGCACAAGAGGCTTTTGGCGCCCGCAAGCAACGGGAAAACTCTCTTTCGTCGGATCATTGTTGGTGACGAATTGTTTATCATCAACCAGTCCAAGTACGGATCAAAGCAGGTGTTCTACCAGACTCAGCGGATATTTCCCGCACTGTTGATGGGTGAAGAAGGACTCTCTGAGGAGGTTCGGCGTGAGATCCAGAAAGGGCTTGAGCAACAGAAGATTTCCATCAAGGAGATGCAGGATCTGAGTGCGCCGCTAGAATCGGAAATGGCAACGCTTCAAGACACTCTTAATAAGGTGGAGGACGAGTTGAAGCAACTCAATGACGAGGTTAAGGTGCTACGAAAACGACAGGAAGTCAAGCTGCTGCTTGAGGCCAAGATCACACATTTGGAAGAGCGCATTCAGCAGCTAGTAAGGAGAACGACGCAAGACCACAGCGAGCAAATTCGTGCCAAAGAAGTGGAGGTTTTGCGGTTTTGCGTCAGCTACGGTGAAGCAGTGAAGGCTGTGGCAGATACCAACGCTGACTTGGTGGCCGAGAGTGTCAAGTTAAAGAAAGGGGAACTCCTCAAACAACAGCTCGAAAACAAGATTCTATGCTACAATGACTTGATGAAGGAGCTCTTACAACGACACGCTGAACTCAAGGAGATATACAAAAATGCCAAGGCAAAGTGCGATGAGTACAAGCGTGGTGATGCTGCAGAAGAAATCCGCCAGCAGAAGCTATCGCCCGAGGATAGGGAAAGTGTCAAGAAGCTCGTGGAGAAGTACTTGGCGGAAGAGCAGCTTTCGGAGCTGGTTCTCGTGAGGAAAATTCAACAACTCGAGGATGACTTATCCGTCTTGGCAAACGTGGACAGGGGCTCACTCGAGCTTTTGAAAGCGAAAAAGAGAGATCTTGAGGCAGCTCAAATCAGGTTGCCCCAAATAATCGAACAGAGAGATTCCACCAAGGCTCAGATAAATGAGATTTTCGCGCCTTGGGAAAGCGAGCTATCTGCCATGGTACAGAAGATTTCTAATGCTTTTCAAAAGCGGTTCATCACGGTTGCCAGCGATGGACAGGTACAGCTCTCCAAGCAAGAGAGATTCAGGGACTGGAGTTTGCAGATTTTGGTGAAATTCCGTGAAAGCGCCGAGCTCAAGGTACTCAACAACCAGTCTCAATCAGGTGGCGAGAGGGCTGTTTCGACAATTTTCTTCATCATGTCTCTACAAGGCCTTACCAGTGCACCTATCAGAATAGTCGACGAGATTAATCAAGGTATGGACCCGAAAAATGAGAAAATGGCACACAAGTACTTCGTGAAGTCCGCCTGCAAGAAGGGCCAGTCGCAATACTTCTTGGTGACACCCAAGCTTCTTCCCAGTTTGTACTACAATGAGGAGAGTATGGCTATACATTGTATATTTGCAGGGCTGAATTTGGAACCGAACAATCCCAAGATGCCCGGGAAAGGATTTTTGGACTTTCGCCGAGTGGGCAAAACTTAGCACACGCTCGCTTGGCCGTCTTTGGCTGAGGACCGGGAAGTTGTGTCTAGTTTCTTTTTTATGTACAAGAGGAGAGCGCTAATGGGCTTCATGAATATGATTATAAAGACATGTCGGGACTCTGAGCGTGAAGATGTGCAAGTGCTTGTTCCAAGCGGCGCATGTATGTGTCGTAGCCAATTGCCGTGGAAACGTCGGCGATGTTTACCCCAGGAGCCATTCCAGTCATCGCAAATCTGAGGCTTTGCATTATTAACAGCGCTGGGTAATGGGGGAAATGAGACCCAATCTCTTCAAGTGGGACTATTACTTGCTTTTCTTTTGCGAGCTTCAATATGGTTTTCAAAATGTCAACCGTTTCAGTGATTTTCTTTGGGCAGCTGACCTGGGTGAAATCCACATCCCGGAAAAAGTATGGGTGCACGTCGTACAAGTCAGACAACCGCTCAAGATGGCCTGCAGCGATGTACATGCATTTCGTGAAGTACGCCTTATCGAACAAACCTTTGGTCTTTATGTGAAATTCTTGAAACTCTTGTTCAATCAACGGCCTGGCTTTATCTGAATTAGCGAGAATTTGTGGAAGGTGCTGCTTGTTAAAGAACCATAATTTGTTTTCAGCAACCTTGACGTTTCCTTTGGTCATGTTATCCAAACGAAACTTCTCTATCATCTCCTGCAAGCACATGACTTCGGTGCCTTTCTTTCCCATGTCGGGTCTTGGTGGGGCCCAGCCAAAGAGCGCCACGAAGTTCACCAACGCCTGTGGCACAATGCCCTTGGCTACAAAATCCGAGACGCTCACGTCGCCATGCCGTTTCGACAACTTTTTATCCTTCAAACTCGTCAATAACGGGATATGCACGAACTTTGGCACGGCCCAGCCAAACGCTCTGTAAAGAGCCACGTGTTTGGGCGTTGACGTGAGCCACTCTTCGCCACGAATCACGTGGGTGATGCCCATGAGGTGGTCATCAATAACATTGGCAAAATGGTATGTGGGCAAGCCATCCAGCTTCATTATCACGAAGTCATCGTACCTGCGGTCAACAAGATTATACTGTGGCTGAAGATCAAGCACGCCGTGGCGCAAATCCTCGATTTTTTCGTATTTCTCGGGCGAACGGAATCTCACCACGTATTGGGCATTGTTTTCGGGTTCACCGTAGAGGCATTTGCGGTCGTACGTGACAGTTGTGGGCGGTTTCAACTGGTGTGCGGACTCGCGCAAGCTGACCAAGCGTTCTTTTGAACAATAGCATTTATACGCCATATTTTTCTCAAGCAACACGTCCACGTATTTTCGATAGATATCACCCCGTTCAGACTGGCGGTAAGGCCCGTGTGGACCCCCTTTTTCGGGCGACTCGTCGGCCTCGAGCCCAGCCCATCGAAGTGATTCGTAGAGATTCTGTTCCGCACCAGGAACAAGCCGTTTCTGGTCTGTATCCTCCAAACGAATGATAAATGTTCCGTTTGTTTGCTTGGCCAATAGGTAGTTATATAAGGCCGTTCTCAAGGACCCTAGATGCAAAAGGCCCGTTGGAGAGGGCGCAAACCGTGTCCTTGCAGGCGTTTCTGGGTGCACAGATTGTTTGCGGGAGAGAAGCAGCGGGAACGGATTCGTTTTCGCCTTGGATTTTTCCAGAATTATCGATTTTTTGGCGTTTTTCTCCTGGATTTCACCTTTAGACTCTTTTTGTATCGATTTTGCCGCCAAAAGTGGATTTCCTCTCAAGCTGAGTTTTGGTCTTAGGCTTGACAGCAGCCGTAGTGAGAGCCGCATCCGCTTCTCGATAAACCACCTAGATTGCATAGCGAAAGGAATGCTAATCAGGTAGAAAAAAACGAATTCCGAAATTCACCCGAAAACCTGATCTGAATGGCTTTGCAACCTGTACTACCAAATTTCATGACCATCTGGTAATCAATGCGTCTTCTCCTCCACGCACCGGGCCAACTCCAATTCCGAGCTTTTCATGCACACCCTCTTCAATTGCCGCAAAATTTTCGGCGTGGGGGACCGAAACATCACAAAACCGCCCGTTTGAATTCACCAGCGTAATTCGCTAGATTCTTCTTTTGCATTATTCATAAGCACTTATTGCCATAGCTTAGCATGGCCCAATATTCCCGGCAGCCATCGCTGTCGGCCAGTGCACCGTCTATGCAGCAGCAGATTCAACAGACCCAGCTCAACTCACACAAACGCACGATGCAACAGTTCTATCTCCACAAACTGTTTGACTTGCTGTCGGATGCGGAGTTTCTTCCGCTGATCCCGTCGGATCCCGTCGCCACCGCGATCCAGGTCCAGGAATCCATGCATACCTCCATGGCAGGCATGCCGCCTCAGTACGGAGGCCCAGGCATGCCGAGACCGGACCAGATGGCCTTTTACGGCCAGGCGGCACAGAAGGCGAGGCGGCACAGCGGCCAGTTCTTACACCAGCATCTTTTTGGAGGTAAACGCAACGACTATGCCCAGTACAAACAGGCGCCTTGATGCTCGAGAGGATTATGGGTTTCTGCACGATCCTACTTACCACGGGCGTATTTTTTGACTTTCCGGTTGCCTTAGAGCTTTTTGGAAACTCGATGTATATTAGTTTGGAACAGAACACGGAACGGTTATTAATGAGGGGCTGCTAATGGTGTATATATCCCGGTGCCGATGACACGGCCGGTACGGGCGCCCACGTTTATAGATAAATTGAAGGTTGAATATGGCCGAGAAGCGTAGCACGTAAGAATAGCCCATCTTGGTCCATGCTAATGCCCCAAAGTGCATCATATGTGTGATAAATGCCTTCAGACAACCTTGCGTTTTTGAATAGACCGAAACGGGATTCTCTCAGGCTTATATGGCCAATAGGGCGGGCGCTGAGTCCGATCATTTTGAGTTTGGCAAGGTTTCGGCTACATTATTTCAGGCAGCATCTTGTATTCTTCGATTTTAACTTGTAACACGTTATCGGTGAGGCTCAGATAGGCTGAATAAGACTGGGTGAGTGCTTCCTTCCACAGTTTATCCTAAGTCAGTTATTATGAAAAGTGGGACTTGGATCTCAGGTTTTTAGTACATTTACGCAACCGGCCTCTTCTTGATGGGGATGCTTTCCATCTCCTTATTGAAAAGTGTGCAAGCACGTAGAAGTTTCCTATTGAGTCGTTTCTGATTAAAACGTTGTGCTAGGGCTAACCTTATCCAGTGGCTATAATTAAAAGCTCGGATCATCATTCTGGATCGCAATCCCATCCATGTATTGAAAGACCAAATCAAGCCGGTTCTCCTGCTACTACTTTCGTACGTATGCACGAGCCACCATTTGCAAAAGTCAATCTATCATGCTTTCGTCCTCACTACAGCCCTCACTACAGCCCTCGCTAGTAACCCTGGATTCAGTTTGGCGGTGGACACGCAGGTCGAAATCAAAATATTCAAGATAGATGAATGACCAGTGTTGTGCGTAATTTCCTTTTGCTCGACGGCGATTTATTACCGTAACAAAACATTTACTACGCATTACGCAAGTCGTTACGATTACTCAAGCCTCGCGTAGTCGATTGCGTATCGTTTTGCGTGATACGTAAGGTTTGCGTAATGTTCTTTTTAAGCTTTGTATGAAGCTTAGAAGGTATCCAGAAAACTATCTTTGAAGGGAAAAGAAGCAAAATTCCCGGCCCTCATACAGTTTCTTTGGTGATCGGGCATGAAATTTGCGTGGACAATAAAGATGTTTCAGAATATGCAACATGGCTCTTTCTGAAACGTCTCAAACACATCTTTGGCCACATCTAGAAATCGACTCAGAGTCTCTTCAACATACTATATCTGACGTATGATCAGTTTTCGGACATTTGCTAATTGTGTAAGTCTCGAGTAGGTAGCAGGATTCCTCTTGCTTCCAAAAATCGTCATGGTCTTACAGTCAACAATTTCTCTCACGCCATTAAGATCTTTGCGAGAACGTTCAAAACTTTTTTGTTCAGTTCATGGTTAGCCGTTTACTTCAAACGGTGTAAGGAGCCATTTCACTAGTAAGACAGGTTAGACCGGAAGCCCAAAGTACTCAATTACGAGTCGAATCGCAAAGAATTACTTGGTCGACAGCAATGTCAGGGCATTCGGAGTCGCTCTTCTCTCGAATTTGAAAAATGATTATCAAAAAAGAGAAATCGGTAGCTCCATTCACGATAAAACCGCTCGAACTTCGAAAGTCTTGTGGAAAACCTCCTGATGAGACGGTATTGGTCGATGAGGCTCCAAACGTCATGAAAGTTCTGAATTCTTCAACAGCCATGGAGGAACAATTGGGCACGCGCGCTCAAGAAAATGAGGGCAATGAGACCGAACGCGACCCACAAAGCGACGTTACCGCAGCCCTTTAAGCTTGTTGTCTATAGAAATTTGTTTGGAGATCCTTGTAATAGGAATCAACATGTAAGATTGCTTTAAAAGTCTGTATCCCATATCAAACCGCCTGAAATACGCGATATGCGATTACTCGCGTAATACGTTGATACGCAAACCATTACGCGGGTCCTTAAAATTCCATTACGCATTACGTAGACGGTTACATATACAAATTTCAACTTGACGTCGACAAAAATGCATTACGCGCGTAAATACGGCGAAACGCACATCACTGTGAATGACTACGCTTATCTCGATCTACACATCGCTACTACCATCCATATAACCAGGCATCACCCAGTTGCAGACGCATCATGTCGGTGAAATAACCAGGTATAATTATTACATGAGCTTTAAGCTCAGCTGATTCTTAGCTCGTATATAAGATTTAGTTCTTGTGGGGTTGGACAAACGCCGCGAATCATGCTTTTCCGTGACCACCCTAATGTGCTCAGATTCGGTAGAATTCTTTCGTGCGCGTTCAGGAAACCACTACAGTAATACCTGTCTATCATGATCTAGATTAAGGAAGTAGCTTGGCTATATTTTTCTGTAAGAATACCAAAAACCGTCATATATACGAAATTATGCCCTTCATAAGAACCATCTGGGGAACTTTTTGGGTTTTCCCAGAAGATATCATCCTTATAAGCTCATTATTCTGTACTACTTTTGCCATCGCGGCGCAGACCAGCCTCCCCCGCGGATTGTATCTTATATAAGCCCCCACGTCCCTCCCTGCGACCCCCCATGCATATTACTTCTAATCAAGTCATTCACACCAAACACCCGTGAACGATCAAAATTATACTCGAGTTTATTATACTTTTTCCACGATTTGAAATTGAGCCTCGAAGAAAATGGCAGGAGATAACGAGACGGGATTGGCCAGATGGCAGAACGCTAGTTCCATGGATGACGCGAAACAATCGCCATCAGACAAATTGTCCCCATATGATGAGGATATTGATAAGTTTTTTGGTGGCATCAATGAGCTCACGGACAAGGTTTCGGAAATGACCAAGAAGGTGGTGGGCCACACTTTTGAGCGCCACCCCATTCGGTCTTGGTGGCAGTCACGTGACCTCGATGTGGGGGAAGAATACCCTATCGATTCTTTCTTCAACAGACCATACCAGACCCGTGATGCTATCTCCGATTTAACAACTGGCTTCGGATTTTTCAGATCGCCCTTTGATCTCTTCAATCTGTTTGGAGGATCCTCTGGGGTCACTCCATATGGCCTTTTCGCGTACCAGGGCCCCACGCCAAAGGAGTTCAACACCTGCATGAAGAAGGAAGGCGTGTCCTTGTGGGACTCAGATGGGTACTGGAGGTGTTTGTTTCCCAACAGTCAAGTGCCAGCGCAATTCTTGGAGTATAAGAAGAGACAATTGGCCGGCCAGATTGTCACGAAAGACGATTTCGAGGAGCGTGCAAATGCGGCACCCGCCAGTCAGGACGGCGCCATTGATCTTGGTCAACAGGGGGTCTTTTTCAGACAGTTCGGGGATTATTTGAACTGGAAGAACAACTCTTATGAGAACGAAAGAAAGCTTGCGGAGCGGCAGCGTAAGGAGTTTCAGAAAAGCCTTCAGTATAACTATGGCAACGACCTGCGTGCACAAGGTGATGGCGAGAGAAAGGTCATCGGCACGTCATTAAACAGCTCGACAACGACGGAGTCTGGCGAAGTCATCACGAAAGAATTGAAAACAGAGTACTTTAGTGACGGCACATCTGTAACAAATAGCGTAATAAAGCGGAAGCCTCAAGGTGCTGACGCTTGGGCCTCCGTTGAGGAGAAGAGTGAGTCCGGGGACGGAAAACCTGGCTGGCTTTGGAGCTCAAAGTGAGTTTCAACGAGGTGCTGACCAGCTGGAGGGTCAAGTGTTAGTATAGGTAAAAAAAAGAAAAAAAACAAGCGGTCAACAGAACATTTATTGTAGGCATCCGATTGGGTGTAACGAGGTCCACATTTTTCTGCCGGTGAATTTAATGCTGGGCTTGTTGTATTATTAGAAATCTGTGACACCTATTTGTGATAGTCACATTCTTTGGACATAACCGGAATCAGTTTCTGAATTACTTTCGTAAAAAGCAGAATATCGGTGTGGAAAACAACAACTCAAGCACGTTTTGGAAAACCATGGACCGTATTTGTCTCTGGGCGAAATCCCATAGCAAACTGGACTCGCTTTACTAAGAAACAATGGGAACAGTCACTTGCTGATGGATTCCACGCTGCCATTTCGCAGCCATATTGTGGAAGCGTTGCTCGACAAAACACCCGCATTTTTTTAGTGGTTTCAATACTTTAAATTGTTTATTTTTTTCTTATTCAAGCAATGAGTCAGGATTTCTAAAAGCGAATGACAGAAGGGACACGCCTTTGTGTGTACAAAACGGGGTGTTGTATCTATCGACGACACTATTAGGCAAATTGAGTCAAAGTATAAGCAACCTTATAAACAAAGTCGGAATATTCTATACTGCTGCCAAGTGTTGATTGCGGCACATGGCGACATGGACCTGTGTTCAAATTTCGAGATGATGATCAGTCACCACCTTTCGGACCTTCAGATGACGAGGCTCCCGTCACGGTCAAACAAACTGATTTGGTAAACGCCTCAAAGGGAGTTATGAGGAAACCCCGGGCGTACTCATATGAGTGGCACACACGTTTCGGATATCCGTAAAGAAACAATTCGTACACTTCAAAAAATACATGCACTTCTGTGGGGTGTATATGATGAATTTGAGCAGGTGAGATTTAACTGAACAAAATGGGAAAAGGAATAACGTTGCCGTGGCAAGGGCTACGACATATTCTGAAGCTTACGATTACGTGTCACGCGCGTACTGTGACCGCAAAGTATGATGTGCAGCTACAAACCAACATAATGGGGCATTGAGACTGAGCGCGACCCACAAAGTGATGTTTCCGCAGCCACTTAAGCTTGCTGTGAACAAAGTTCGATTTGAAGTTCTAGTAGAAAATGTAAGACTGCTTCAAAAGTGTGTTTCCCATATCAAACCGCCTAAATCATTCGACGCGCATTTTTGGCGCATTACTTTGATACTCGATTGATTACGCGAGTCCCCAAAATTTCATTACGTATTACGTATAATCTTACGCGTACAATCTTCAACTTTACGTCGACGAATATGGATAACGTACCTAAATACGGCAAAACGCACATATAACTCATTGCGCGGAAGGCAGCGAAACACTCAATAACCTCAATCATCCATGATGTGCTTTCTTGGTGGGTATTGGACACCATCTCAATTGATGTAACGACAATAAGCCGGTCTAGTTTACGAATATCAAAGGAATGAGACTTTAAAGAGCCCTCATTCCTCGGGCAGTACGTCAAACAGTATAAAGTTATAGCACAAGCAACAAGCAGCTTGATCGCCTTGCCGGTTTGCACCGTCTCTGCCAGTGTTGCAAATTTATATAGTAATTACTGTATAATCTTATAATGAGGGTGTATAATCAGGATTCTTCATAGTAATAGTAATTCTCACTATTAGTAATCCTAGTAGTTACTAGGTTGTATAATAGTAATTATACAGCTTGTAGAATCTGAAGTCAGGAAGATTCTTCAGTTTTTGTAGGTTAAACTGTGCACAGCCTGGACAAAACCGTTACCGGTTGGCTTCCAACTCATGATTACAGCTTTTTGAAACATGTTTAGAGTGAACGATTGATTGCAGGTGTTCTGAAACGGGTCAATCCGTGATGACGAGCGCAGAAAGTCATTTACCGATTTCGTGATAGTGAATCTAAACATTTAATAGGGTACAGAAATATTTATATGTTGTAAGGTATTCCATTTAGGCAAGTACTGTGTGCTTGCCAAGCAATGCACCTTCTATTGTTAAGGCCAGCGTGGCTGGCCACATAGGAACAATGGAAAGGCAGACGCCATTGTCTGCCTTGACTATATAAATGTTGGCTCTCCCACCAAGTGGATTAGAGAGCCAGACTGGTTTTACTAGATGATCTAAACAATAAACATTAGTTAGTCAGACGCTGAGAACCTGACATATGTTAGTTTTCGGGATTGAAAACTGTCACGAGAGCTTCGTCATCATCCTCGCTAGTGTCGGAATCTTGATAGTAATAGCTTCCAATTCTCCGTCTTCATCTTGCTTTTCATTCTCTTCATCAAAAACGAGGTCCCCTGCTTTGAGAATGGCCAACATCTTGATCGTGCCTGGCTGTCGCCACCTGATCAGCTTCAGTCTGACTTAGGCCCGTCCCACTGAGGAAGCTCGGTGTACTTACTTTCCTTCTTAAGACGGAAAGGAAGTTTTGTGCTCTTTTTCTTGGCGAATTTGACCTTCTTCAAGAACGACAAGTCATGGTCTCGCCTATTATACCACACAAAGAGGTACATGAAGATCACAGCAAGTAAAACACAAGTAGGCATAGTCATAATGATGATGTACTTCTCGTGTTTTCTCGTGACCATGTCCCCTACTTTGGAGAAAATCCTTTCTGAATATGCAGAAATGGCAGGAATAGCCAAAAAATCTCTTGCCATCTGTGAGATAACCGGAAAAGTGATCCTTCGAGCAGCGTAGAAATCGAAAGTAGGGTCCTGTTGCTCTTCGGAAAGGTACCGTTTGACGCCCTGTTTTACCCTTTTTTGAGGCCTTTTTGGTAATTATAGAATTATATAGATCATACAGTAATCTCGAATTTTTTTTTGATAGTAAGCCTAGTAATCTGTTATAATTACTATAGTAATCTATAGTAAGCTTCGCGCGCAAATTATACAGATTACAATACAACACTGGTCTCTGGTATGTAGTATTGTCCAAACCACACACTGGGGCACCAATAACAAAAGGCGGTCTTGACGGCGATATTCTTTTCAAATGAGGCCCGAAAAGTCTTGCAAAGAATTACGAACCTGTCGACAGTAAAACGCAAATTGGCCGCCTTGTCAAATTATTTGTAGTAAGACTCTTAAATGAAGTCCACCATTTGTGTTCTTCGCAAACAATAGGCAGACCCTGAAAGCCGCAACAGGCAGCAAGAGTGGATTTTGCAGCAACAAATGTCAGCAAAACCAGCACGGATGTGAAGCCAGCCTTTCTTTTCCCGTGTTTTTTCAAAAGAATTTGCATTTCTTTCTGGTATTACCGCGATCCGCAGACCTTTTGGTTTACTAATGATGTCTAATCACAATTCACTAAAAGAAACAGCTTCAAAAAAATTCGGTCGATATAACTCACCTGACAATGCGGACTATTTAAATTGCTAGTCTCATTTTGATAAACATACCACCAAAGACAGCATACTAGTGCACATTTATCACAAGTGCGAGACCACCAGCAGTTGGTGGCAACATATAGGGCCTGAAGGTTCAATGCACCTTAACTCCATGTTGGCGCCGGTCAACGCAACATCAGAAAATTGAATTGGTTTTTGAAGACCGTAAAGAAGGTATACACTCGAAGACGCCGCGAATCACCGGATGAGCTCACATTACTGACTCTCCTGTTGCGAGAGTTGAAGAGGCAGGCGGGGAAAGTACAGCCTCTAGGGCGATGTCAACCTAATTATTTCTCATACGTAGCCAAGCCAAGATATCAACGCAAGGCAAGGCAGCGAAGCTGACTAGGGTTTTATATATATTCAGGTATAGTTATGTGGAGAGGTAGGTAAGCAAGTCTGGTTTCCAGTCCTTAATCAGATGTATCAAGCAAAAACGAAAGATTCACGAACGCCAAATTCAGCGAGCTTCTACCATGATTAAATTCTCAATCATCTTTTAGGGCACCCCCTATGTCACAATTTAATTGAGGTGCAGAATTTGAGGTAAGCGAATATAAAAGGACGAGTGGTAAAGAGGATTTGTGGATCGTTTACCATCTGAAGAGTCCTCCAAATTTGGTGTTTGACTCCGGGCCACTTTCTTTGAGTTGCACGCTCTGGGGCAAATTTATATCGATGAGCTTTCGTCAAGCATGATCTGGCCGCCCTACTGTTACACTAAGTAGATACATACCCGGCAAACCTAGAAAAGTGCTTGTCGGCCTGGATTGTGGATCTAGAAGAGTGTACTTCATATGATAACGTGAGACATCATTCAAATAAATGATGTTGACACAAGGAGTCAGGGAAGTGACAGTCTTGCGACCGGTAGACCGGTGCAGTGTTGCACACTTTTAGTATTTAAGGCGGGTGCGCGACTTTTTTGAATTACTTTAGTAATTAGTATTTGGTTTTTGTTACTAAGACTAGTATTTGGAGATTGAAATACTGATCGTTAATACTAATACTTGTTACTAAGATCTTAGTAATTCCCATGATTGAGCACCCAAATAGTGTGGTCAATTGGCTCAGGATTTCTTGGACAAAAGTGTCGTTCGAGATAATAGACATGCAATGACAATTATAGCGTAGTAAAAGAGAAAAGAAAAATCTCGAGCGGTAGAAGCTCTTTCAATTCATTCTGTCTGCAAAAAAGTGTTGAACGCTGCCGAAAATTGAGGTTCAACCGAGTAAGTCCTTCAAGTCATAGCAGAAAGAACATGAATTCCTAGATTTGATTACGTGCTGAATATCATTAAATCTTCAATTCGATGCGCTAGGCTTGACTATCTCTGATATCCTAGTGCAGCATACAAGTCTTTCTCCGGCAGAAAGCAGACTTTCGTTCAAGACAGTCTTCAAAAGTGAGACTTGACCTGAGCTGCTATCGATCTTTCCGCCAAACTGCTTGATATGGGGCTCTTTTAGACGACAAACTGCAGTATATGGCAGACCATTCAAGTACTCAAAATGTTCGACTTTGCTACAAGCTTACATGGCTGGCTCATATTAGTGGTGGCGTTGTCATCGCGAAGGGTAGTCTGGCGATCTCCTTTCCGCTTCTCGTATGTACAAAGAGAGTTATCCTTACAATAAATCCCTAGAGAGAAGATGCTTTCGTAAGTCCGGAGATGTAAGTATAGTAAAGTACGAGGGTGCCGACAACAATAACAAACGCATGTGCTGTTTCATTTCCAGAAACCAGATTCAGGTTTAAACAACGAGCAACACGGACGAAGTGCCCAATCACGTACTTTTGGTCGAAGTTAAAGCAAATTGAAGACTACCTTGTACAAGAGTTTACAGTCGGAGCCTATTTCCCTTCTCATGCTTGCTTTGCAATGATAGTCGAGACTTGCTGAAAGTCGTGGATATCGTGAAATTCGAGGGCATTCAGCGGGAGTTCAGACGCTGACAAACGACAATGTGAGCACAACTGCGGAATCGCATAATGTAAATCTCGTAAGCACGATATTACATGCGTCACAAAGAAGATATATTCATAAAGGCCTTTTGAATATTCCTCGTTTGCAACCAAAAGCGCTGACAGCCACCTCGACCTAGCTAGTGATTGTACAACAACCATTCAGGACAGTGTTCGTGCTATTCGCTTCTCTATTTGAGAAACTCGTGGCAAATGCTAAAAGTACTTCCTTGTTCTTATGACAGCTTTGTGTGTACTTTTTCCGAGGCATCGTACCACACGGGGTCTACTTTGAAACTGTTAAGCAATCTTTAAATACTAAGTACTAATTACGAATCTTGCTTCCTAGTAATTCGAATTTTGATTACTAGTAAACGGCTACTAACCGGAAATACTAGTATTAGTATTTGGCGTGGAAATACTAATTACTAATTACTGGGCAACACTGGACCGGTGGACCGGTCAGACAACCGCTCGGCGATAAAAAGGCACTGGGCCGGCTTAGATTGCAAGACGCACGGAGGCAGTCCCGATTGGGTTGCTTCCGTGTTTGCGCGAACTTCATTTCACCGCGAAAGAAAAAAACACAAGAAAAAAAAGCATATCCGCACAATAGCCAACTTGAACGTTTTCAACTCTGAAGTTATCTGTTTTAAGTATATATGTACTTAGGACCTAGTTTGCTACTATATCTAGACCCACAAAGAGAAGAAGAGACTAGGTCCGGCGAGAGCAGGGTGAGAAGCTTTTTTCACCCAGATAAGCCGGCGTGCATACACCGACTATCTTGTCATTGCTATCACGTGACAAACGTATATGCGTTGCGCGACAAAGTTCTCCGTTGTTGTAGTCTAGCGAGCGCGGCTGAGTAACGCAAACGCGGCACATCGGGCAGCAACAAGCGCGGAGACGGAAGCGTATCGAAGTGTATCCGGTCCGAGGGCCTATGCTTCAAATTGTTTTGAAAGCTCAAAATCCTAGACAATCCTATTATATTTCAAGTGAAAGACGCCCCATGTTTTTTCTGTGGCTGACTATGGGCACAACTGTATGATTGCACAGTAAGAAAATTAAAGTGTAGAAGCTTAGATCCAAGCATAAACACCTGCACCAGCACCTGTGGTCCTTCTGCATGCGAATCGGGATCGAGACGGCCTCATCTCATCCCGCAGATGCGGGCATTCAACCCTGCATTACGGATGTATTGCTCTATTTGGAATTCAATGCACGAAATTTGTTTCGTTGCCACCTGTTTAAATACTTCTGCATTTTCTTTCCATCATCTGAATTCAAGCTAGCTTTGTCACACAAATACAAATTCGTCAGTTGTGTGAAATCACTACCAGAATATTTGTTCACAGCCTGTATACAGAGCAACCAAGCGGCTATAATTGACTTACCGAACAACTGAAATCCCATTGTTAGCTTATCATGGCAAGCGCAGCAAGCAAAGATCAGCCATCCGCTGACTCCTCAGCTCCCGGTTCAGTACCTACACACTACTTCCAGGTGGAGCCAGCCGCTTCTGTTACGGACTATGTCGTGGATCCAGACTCAGCAGATTTTCTCACTCAGGTTGAAACATTATCCCGCAAAATGTCCGGCAGATCCACTAGGTCAGTATATGACGGCAATTTGGAGGTCAATCTCGATGACTTTGAGTTGCTGAAGCTCTACAAGACGTTCCTTTATCATGCCGAACAGGAGGGACTCATTCTTCGCGAGTTGGGAGTTTCGTTCGAAAACTTGTCTGTTTATGGGAAAGATCAAACCTATACTTACTTGTCTACTATGTCAGATGTCTTGAAAGGACCATTTGGAGCAATTCGTTCTGCGAAGGAAGCTAAGAAAATCGCGGACCGTGCCATATTGGACAGCTTTGATGGCCTCGTGAAGAGTGGAGAGATGCTTTTGGTCTTGGGAAGGCCGGGCTCCGGTTGCTCAACCTTCTTGAGGACCATCAGTGGTACAGACACAGAGATGTATACTGGGCTTGAGGGTGAAATTGTTTACGACGGAATTGAGCGCAAAGAAATGTGGAAAGACTTTTCTTCTGACTTGATCTACAATCCTGAGTTAGACGTGCACTTTCCACACTTAACCGTGAAGCAGACATTAGACTTCGCGCTCGCGTGTAAGACTCCTAATAAGAGAGTGAACGGGAAGTCCGTACAGGAGCACATTGACTACAACAGAGATTTGTTGGCCACAGTGTTTGGCTTGAGACATACCTATAGCACGAAGGTCGGAAACGATTATGTGCGGGGTGTTTCGGGCGGTGAGCGCAAAAGAGTATCTATTGCCGAGGCTTTGGCATGTGAAGGTAAAATTTACTGCTGGGACAATGCGACCAGGGGTCTCGATGCATCCACAGCCTTGGAGTATGCACAGGCCATCAGAGTATCGACCAACTTATTGAAAAAGACAGCGTTGGTTACACTATACCAGGCTGGTGAAAATATTTACGAGACCTTTGACAAGGTGACAGTATTGTACAGTGGGAAACAAGTTTACTTCGGTCCGATCGATGAAGCAAAGGCGTACTTTGAGAGAATGGGTTACGAGTGTCCACCGAGACAAACGACTGCGGAGTTTTTAACCGCGGTTACTGATCCTGTTGGCCGATTTACTTTTAAAGGCATGGAGGGCCACGTTCCGAAAACCGCAGAGGAGTTCCGTGACTATTGGAAGAACTCTCCCGAGTACAGCAGACTTCAACAGGAGATAAAGGACTACAAGAAGCAATATACTACCGAAGAGACGAAGGTAGCTTTTCTCGACTCTATCAAGCAGGAGAAGCGCAAGTGCCAGAGAGTTGGATCCAAATACACGGTGAACATCTTTCAGCAACTCAAGTACAATTTACAGAGATCTTTCCAAATCATTGTCGGAGACAGCGCCTTCACTGTTATTCAAGTGGCTGCAGCCATCTCACAAGCACTCATCATTGGATCTCTCTACTATAATACCCCCGAGACCGTCAGTGGAGCCTTTTCCAGAGGTGGCGTCATCTTTTTTTCTGTGTTGTACATGTCCTTAACTGGTATGGCAGAAATCTCGAATGCTTTTGGTGCCAGGCCTATTCTCATGAAGCAGAGAAACTACAAGCTTTATCACCCTGCGGCGTACGCCTTGGCGGATTCTGTTTCATTCATTCCTGTTTCTGTGCTCACAAATATTGCATTCTGCTTGATTCTTTACTTTTTGGCAAACTTGAAAAGAGAGGCAGGTAAGTTTTTCACTTTCGTGCTTTTCTCGAACTTGGTGTCTCTTGCGATGAATTACCTTTTCAAGGCAACTGCCGCTTGGAATAAGAGCATCGCGGGTGCCAATGCCATTGGTGGTGTCTTCATCTTGGCCGCATTGATGTATTCATCTTACATGATCCAAAGGCCATCGATGCACCCTTGGTTCAAGTGGATATCTTACATTAACCCGGTGCTCTATGCTTTCGAGGCAATGCTTGCCACAGAATTTCATGGCAGAAGGATGCCCTGTGACTCTGCTAGATTGACCCCAAGTGGACCAGGATACTCTGAAACTAGCAATAATGTCTGTGCCTTTGTTGGTTCTGTAAAGGACCAAACCTGGGTAGATGGTGACCGCTACATCAAGTTGTCATTCGAGTACTCTTTTAGCCACGTGTGGAGGAATTTTGGTATCCTTATTGGCTTTATTGTATTCTTTATTTCCATGGGTGCTCTTGGTTTCGAGGTGGTGCGTCCTATCAACGGTGGTATTGATAGACTCTTCTTTTTGAGAGGAAAGAAGTCCGACCTGATTGTGATGCCTGGGGAATCTGCGGCCGAAGACGAGGAATCGGGTCCATCATCAAAGGCTGATTTGGAGAAGTTAAGCTCCAACCCGTCGGAAATTCTCAATGATTTGTCTTCAAAGGATATTTTTGCTTGGAAGGAAGTGAACTACGTGATTCCTTATGAGGGTGGCGAGAGGAAGCTCCTAGACTCTGTATCTGGTTTCTGTTTGCCCGGCGCATTGACAGCGTTGATGGGAGAATCTGGTGCCGGCAAAACAACGTTATTGAACACTTTGGCCCAGAGAATTGACATGGGTGTGGTGACTGGTGATATGTTGGTCAACGGCAAGCCATTAGACTCGTCTTTTGTGCGCAGAACTGGATACGTTCAGCAGCAGGATATTCACATGGCCGAATCAACAGTGAGAGAGTCGCTCCAGTTTGCTGCTAGAATGAGAAGACCTCAGTCGGTATCGGATGCCGAGAAATTGGAGTATGTGGAGCAGATCATCAGGGTACTTGACATGGAGGAATACGCAGACGCCATCATCGGATCGCCCGGATCCGGGCTTAATGTGGAGCAGCGCAAGAAGTTGACCATCGGCGTAGAGCTCGTCGCTAAGCCATCCCTTTTGCTTTTCTTGGATGAGCCAACCTCTGGATTGGACTCCCAGTCTGCTTGGTCGATTGTTCAGCTACTTAGAAGCTTGGCGAATGCTGGACAGGCCATATTGTGTACCATTCATCAGCCTTCATCGACGTTGTTTGAGGAGTTTGACAGATTGTTGCTTTTGAGGAAAGGTGGCCAGACTGTGTACTTCGGAGACATCGGAGAACACTCTCAAGATATTGTAAGTTACTTCGAGAGCCACGGCGCAAGGAAGTGCACCTCTGCTGAGAACCCTGCTGAGTACATTCTTGAAGTTATCGGGGCGGGCGCCACTGCTTCCACATCGCAGAATTGGTTCGAAGTGTGGCAGTCGTCCAACGAGAGAGCCAAAGCTGAGAAGAGAATTAATGAGCTCATTGCTGAAGGAAATGCAAGACAAAACAAGCTAAAAGATGACCCTGCTAACAGCACAGAACTCAATTCAAAGTATGCCGCGAGTATTGTCTCGGAGATGAGGCATGTCACTTGGAGAACTGCCTTGGCTTTTTGGAGAAACCCAGAGTATATCATGGCCAAAAACATGTTGATGTTGATCAACGGTTTGTTTATTGGGTTTACTTTCTACGATTTGAAGCATACCACCACTGGAATGCAGAATGGAATGTTTTGCGGATTCTTATCTATGGTAGTTTCCGCTCCCTTGATCAATCAGATCCAAGCACAATGTTTAGATGTGAGAGAGACTTATGAGGGCAGGGAGAAAATGTCAAACACTTATCGTTGGTGGGTTATGGTTCTTGCGCAGTTTGTGAACGAAGTGCCTTACACCGTGTTTGCTGCTACCTTGTTGTACGTGCCTTTGTTCTTCGCGACGAAAGCCGACACTGATGCTTCTCACGCGGGCGTGTTTTTCCTTTCGTACGCGATCTTTTTGGAATTTTTCAACATATCTTTCGGCTTGATGTTGGCTTACTTTGCGCCTGATGTGCAGTCTGCAGCGGTGTTGGTATCGTTTTTCTACAGTTTCATTGTCTCCTTTTCGGGTGTTGTTCAGCCTGTCTCGCTCATGCCCAAATTCTGGACTTTCATGTACAAGGTCAGTCCTTACACCTACATTATCCAGAATTTGGTGCTGTCCATCATTCACGGAAGAGTGGTGTCGTGCTCGCAGAAGGAGTTTTCCGTCTTCGACCCGCCAAGTGGTCAAACTTGCGGGGAATACATGAAGGATTTCCTAACCACTGCTCCAGGTTATCTCCGGGATGATAACGCAACATCCAATTGTGGTTACTGTGCATTCTCGAACGCTGACCAATACCTCGCTACGGTTGGTATCAAATACAGCTACGTCTGGAGAAACATAGGCTTTTTCTGTGCCTACACCGTGTTTAACCTCTGTGCTTGTCTTTTGCTCTACAAGTTTGTCAGGTTGACGAAGTATAACTTGTCGTTTTCCTTCTTGAGGTCGAAAAAGAAGAACTAGTGCTTTCGCTGCTTACGGAAAATAATTCAGTTGATGTACTACAAGATTTAATAATAATTCAGTTGATGTACTATAAGATTTAATAATAATTACAGTTTTCGGATGTTTCATTCGCTCAAAAGCTGATCTGACCTTGAGCATGCCAAGCTTCTTTGTATTTCAACACTTACACATAGATCATATATTAGGTAGCCTCAGAAAGGTACACCGGCAACTGATCGAAAATTACCCACGCAATACGTAACCGTGAAAGGTTCACCTTACAGAAGTCTACGCTGAGATCTATGCCCTCGACCAACATGACGAGGAAAAGAAAATTGACTGCCTCATGGCCTAATTTTGTGCATTAAACACGCTGAAGAGCACACGGTCAAGACTGTGAGTTTTCACGACGGTATGTTTTGGGAGCTCATACTTGCCCCTTGAAGACTCGTTCTTGGTCTTTACTTGGAAGTCTTCTCCCCTTGTCATTCACAAACCAAATACATGGGTGGAGAGTACTTTTTTCAAACTAGGAAGACAAAATGAACCCCAAAAGACGAGAAAGACCTGCTTATAGAGACCACATCTTGTACACAAAAGAGGTGATAGTACTCCGGTTGCCTTCATAAAAACGCACAATCGGTGTGAGAGACACCACACCAATATGTCTACAAAAATTTTCGCACGAATAGGTATCCTGAGACAGTGTTGTGAGAATCGGTTTTTTTTGTGGTGTTGCACGTAGGCGCGTAACCACGCATAAAAAGTTTGGCCGGACTTTCTTACGATTACTTGTTACGTGAAATGCGTAGCTAGTAATTACTTGACGCCCCAGAAAATGTCTTGGTTGTAGCCCTGTCAAAACTTGGTCTCACGGGCTTTATAAGGACGGGGAGGGGAAAGAGGGACCCTCTGCGAGAGATGTTATCATCACCATGCCTTCAACCTGAAGGATGCTAGTTTTTTCCCCCATTTAATCCAAATAAAGAGCAATGCGGCATTCTTTGTGGTCTAAGCCTCTTGAAGAGGTTAGGTTTTACTTTGACCGCGTTTGAAGACGGCTTCATTGTGAACATGGCTGTGTGTCTCTTGGCGAGACAGGACCCTGTCTGTCTGCCGTCGATGAAATCGAGTCCTACTTTTATTATGTGTTCAGCCGTTACGTGGAGGAGTTCAAGGAAGATTTGGTAACTTATTCCAAGTATGGGTCGAGAGTGATTGGAAGTAGTCATGCAGATTCGCTGTGTCAGTCTAGTCATGCTCAAGAAAGCGATGCTGACTATTATCTTGAATCCGAGATCGATGCGGAATATGTGCATGGAGTCGATGCCTATCTCGAAGGGAATCGAACACGCCACTGTCTCAACATCATGATGTATCACAAAGACCGAAGAGAATTTGCTCCGATCATATATCGAATCGCGAGAGACTATTTAGCCATTCCGGCTATGTCAGCGCCTTCCGAGGCTCTTTTTCGATATCGTAACAAAGAAGAGAAATCGGTTACATCCAAGCACGATCAAAATGTTGGCGATCTTAAAGTCTAGGGATATCGTGACGGACGAGTCGGATATCTCGGACTTGACGAACGTTTTCGAAAAAAGTCAGTCTTGGGGAGGAGATTACCGGTCGGGAGATCAATGATGCATCATCTGATGACGATGTAGCCACCGAGGACGACGAGATGACTTTGTAAAAACAGTTAGTTTTTTATTGTTTGGAGCAGACATATGCGAGGTTTTTTGTCTATAAATATATAGTTTTTTCTTTTCTATTGCTATCTGCTCTTTTTTTCAAGAAAAAGGGAAAAACACACTTTCCC
>JAKTUB010000106.1:0-29592 GCA_030556465.1 Metschnikowia picachoensis
AATAACCCTGGCTATATCTCTGGCCCATATGTCAACGCCTATGGAGCTAGCAACCCGAACACGTCAAACTATGGCGGCGTTTCTGCACAGAACTTTCCGTATGCAAACAAACGGCACTCTATTCACGGCAGCAGCTCGTCACTAGTCAACTCTCCAACGGCGCCCGTTGGCCAGCCGTCTTTTTCGTACCATAAAAGAGCCACTCCAAGCTCTACACGCAGGCCTAGGACGTTCTACGGCGAATCCAGCAACCCGATATGGGAGTACGATGCAGACCTGCCTATTCTGGAAAATCAAGTGCATAAAGAGCCCGAAAAACAAACGTTTATGAAGACTCCGGCACTGCCTTCCAAGCGGAACAGTTACACGCCATCGATTCTGTTTTCGCCCATGGAATCCCGAATCCCTCACCTGCGGCCCGTGTCTCCTTCCCGGAGCAATGCTTCAGTGAATAAAGATTCACTACACGGACAAAGATCATCTTCGCCGTCAAAATCACAGCCTTTCAACTTTAAGCCGCAGGAATTGTTGGTCCCTGCAACCCCGCTGCCGAAATCTGTACACAGAAAGGGCCATCGTTATAAGCATTCGTCGGTTTCGATGAATATGTTTCAGGAACCGATTCCAATTGCGGACACTGACCACCAGCCTAGCATCATCTCGGACCTGTACCCGATCCCCAACTTAAAAGAATGTTTGGGCAGTGCTGACCGTACACAAAGGCTCAAAGTTACCATGTCGTTGGCACACGCGGTCACGTCTGTTGCCGTTTTCGTTACTGGTGTGCATACACAGCAGCAGGCGTTCTCTACACTTGCACATTTAATTTTCTATGACTCATTGGGCTCTTTTATGGCCGCGCTTGTGGATATCATGTCAAACTTCGAGGTCTGGAGCAAGTCATCGATCGCATACCCTTTCGGGCTAGGTCGCCTAGAAGTGCTAGCAAGTTTTGCTTTGAGCACTTCGCTGGTAATGGTCGGGTGTGATTTGATCAGCCATTTTGTGGAGGAGGTAGTGGTGGATCTAGTGGATCCTTATATCGGCCAAACCACCGAACACGGTGCCCACCATATCCATGGATCAGATGAAGCTACGGCTGCGAGCTGGGTTCTCTATGAGGCTATATTGATGCTTGTGATTGCCATTACGTGGGTCACCTCCACATACATCTTTGCGCAGGCTCCTCTCTCTGAGTTCATGGCCGAATCGAACACACACAAAAAAGAGAATGGACTTTTGGGCATAGATTCCTCGCCGTCACAAAAATCTCGGGTTTCGCAGCGCGTGAGAAGTATTTTGCGGGTCTTAATCAACAACCCAATTCGGTTGCTCACGCTCATGTATTCAGCATTCTTATCTGTGGTTCCGTTGATTCCCGAGAGTGTGAAAGACCAATTCGGATTTGATTTGAACAAATCGTCAACCTTGGTCGTAGCGTCTCTCCTTTGCCATACAGGCTGGAACTTGGTGAAGACGCTTGGCGGGATACTACTTATTTCATTCCCTTATACTGAGTACGACTTCACTGTGACCAAGGCGTCAATTTATGACCGGATCCTTGAACTTGCAAACTTCAAGGCATCTTATAGCATTGACAAGTTGCATTTCACGAAAGCCAGCCCAACGCTTTACCTAGCCGGTGTACTGGTGCGTATGAAGGGCGGAAGTTCCGACGACGAGTCGCGCCTAATATTCGAGATCAACAGGATTGTGGTCGAGACAGTCAAAAATTTCGAGCCAGATTGTCTGGTGGAAACAACAATTAGTACTGACCGTGTTTGACTTAAATCATAGTCTGGTCTGATCTGACCAGAAACTGGTTTTTTTTTTTTTTTTTGGAAAACACGTCTCTTTTTCGACATCAAATAGGACGTATTCGGGTCACCGGCACGAAATGAATTCATGCTTCAAAAGAAAAAGTCATACTTTCAAAATATTTGAGTTGTGACCAGTCCTTCTTTTATAGGCGGCACCGTATTTTGAGCGCGACAAATTGCAGCCTCCTGCCTAATCGGGTAACTGTCAGTCATAAGCGCGGTGGTGAAAAAACTTCCACGATAAGCAAGTTATAAATCGCACCGCACCACGCTTTTTTTCCATAAAAAATACAAATCATGTTGAGAAGAACTTGCTTGAAAACACCAAAACTCAATTTTGGCTTGAGACTGCTTGCCACGTCACGTGTGCACCTCGCTGCCAAGTCGCCAGTCGCCGATGCCGACGATTCCTCGGTTACCGGTAAGTTTATTAACGATATTACCAAGCCGTATACTGTCACCACATATGCACGCCCAAACTTGGTCATTACCCGCGGAAAAGGGTCGTTTGTGTACGATCTCGAGGACAGGGAGTACGTTGATTTCACCGCCGGCATAGCGGTCACGTGTTTGGGTCACAGCCATGAGGAAGTCAGCAACATCATCGCAAAACAGTCGCTGACGTTGATGCACTGCCTGAACCTCTACTACAACGCGCCCGCGGGCGACTTGGCCAACAAATTAGTACGGAAAACCGTTGAGGCCAACGGCATGGCCGATGCTCAGCGTGTGTTCTTGTGTAACTCGGGCACAGAGGCCAACGAGGCGGCATTGAAATTTGCTCGCAGATACGCCAAGAGACAGAACGATGCGAAGACAGAGATTATTTGCTTCAAGAACGGCTTTCACGGCAGGACCATGGGCGCGTTGTCTGTGACAGCGAACCCCAAGTACCAGCTGCCGTTTGCGCCGTTGGTGCCTGGCATCCAAGTGGCTGATTCTTCAGATATAGAGTCGGTCAAGAACGTTATCAGCAAGGAGAAGACGGCCGCTGTCATCATTGAGCCGATCCAGGGTGAGGGTGGTGTAAACACTGTCGATAGCGAATTCTTGCGCGAGTTGCGTAAACTCTGTACTGAAAACGATGTGGTACTCATTTATGACGAGATCCAGTGCGGACTCGGCCGTACAGGCCAATTGTGGGCGCATTGTGCGTTGGGCCCCGACGCTCACCCGGACATCGTCACCATGGCAAAAGCGCTCGGTAACGGCTTCCCAATTGGGGCCGTCATGGTGAGCGACAAGATTGAAAACGCGTTGCAGGTGGGAGACCATGGCACTACATATGGAGGCAACCCGCTTGGGTCCGCTGTCGGCGCTTATGTTGTGGATCAGGTCAGCGACCAAAAGTTCTTGAAGAATGTTGCTTTTGCTAGCAAAAAGTTTGTCGATGGCTTGAACAAAATTAAGGAGGCGCATCCGGAGAAGGTCAAGGCTGTGAAGGGTAGAGGCCTTTTATTGGGTTTGCAGCTCCACGAAGGTGTTGACGCAGGCAAAATTGTACATACCTGCAGAGAGTACGGGCTACTTGTTATAACTGCCGGGGGGAACGTGGTCCGTTTGGTGCCTGCGTTGAACATTCCAGAGGAGGTCATTGATCAGGGCATGGAAATCTTGGCGAAAGCCGTGGCGGAGCTTTAGCTCTTGCTGTATACAGAATCAATAAATAATCAACTGACAGACGTCAAACGTGTAAACTTAACTATGTAAGTTGGAGCACCTTAATCAATTGCATGAGTCAGGGTGCCTCTTTAATAGATGGCCGGACACGCTTATTTGATCCAGTAAGATATGAGTCCTTTTTCTATTACTGTCGGATGCGTGTGATCTGTAAAATCAACCTGGTCTATTCCTCGTCGAAATCATGAGGGAAAAGGCTGTGTCCTTGTGAATATTTATTGAATATGGTCGATTTCGAGAAAACCACACAGTCAAAGGGATGTAAACTACTCGGTTAAAGCCGGGTGGCCATGATTGTCAAAACTAAGAAGCATATATATATATATATATATATTCAAGGTCTTAGACTCGGCTAATAAGACCAGCAAAACATTCTACTTTTCCGCTGTATTTTTGGCCCGCTGTATCTGAACAAAGTTCGAAGAGCCAGTATTGCTTGCCTAAATTCCCACAGAACAGTATGCTCATAGGATCCCTGAGCCAATATTGCTGCCATGTACGGCAGAAGGAGTCTTGGTGTTACATCATACGATATTTTATTTGTCATTTGTGGCCTTGGTGGCTTTCTTTCATCTTACTGGATGAATGATTCCAGCACTTCCCGATAAAGCAAAATTTGTAAGTTTTTCGATACCAGTGTGCTTGATCAATAACGTACACAGAAGCGACTAGGAAAGCACATTGAAGGAGCTCTAAGATCTTGACACGTACATACTCAAAACAAATCTTTACGAGTCAACACTTGTTTGAGGACTGATTTTGGGAAAAAGAAATTTGCATTCTCTTCCGCCCCCTTTAGAGTAAACTAAGACTTGGAGTGAGATCGCAGATAGCAAAAAGCGCTTATTGGTGGCTATAGGAGGCCCAAACTGCCTCAGCATTCTGGTACCCTCGAAAAGGACGTTATTGTAAATCCAGGCCAAGTGAAACAATAATAGAAAAGTCACGAACAAATAGAGAATTTAAACGTAAATTTTACGCCAGTGCTCTCCTTGTAGTAGAATGATATCTGATCACTATTTTCCAGGCGACTCTGAAGCACGCGCATGGTCGGAGTCAATATACATGGCCAGCGCCCAGAAGTGAACTTCATTTGCTCAAAGTGGACCTCCCAATTCAGATGAGGCTACAAATTTGAGCATATAAAAACGATAACAAAGTTGCACTCGTATCAATAATTTCTGTTTGACTCATATAACCCAAAAACTTAAACTTTATGTTTACCTGTAATCCAGACAATGTATTGCGGGAAGAATACCTTAAAGAATTCATCATCTCGCTGCGATAAAAACTAACGGTTCCTCCGCGGCCGCCCCCACTCGGGGGTCGTGCGCTGGCCGAGATCGGTCTCCGCTGACCCCACCAAATACCGATGCGAAGTGCCCATACCGCGTGGAGGAGTCGCGTGTCGCGACCCCACGGCCCAACGCAGCCAATGGGACCACCAATACTTATCTCAGATCTTGCTATTGAGGTAGCTATAGAGAGCACAAATCGCACGGAAGTTGCCCCAAAAATTTGTATAAATGTCCGGCTTCGCTATCCCGACGTCGGACCTAGACTATTGCCTTGAGCAGCTACTCTCACACCGCCCGCCGCGGCTTCTCCCGGAGGAAACGGTCCACGAGCTCTGTCACCAGCTCAAAACACAACTCTTGGCGGTTCCGAATATTATGTCACTTAGCTCACCGTGTACTGTTGTGGGCGATATCCACGGACAGTTCCACGACCTCTTGGAGGTGTTTAAAATCGGCGGCGCGCCGCCTACGACCAACTTTCTCTTTCTTGGCGATTACGTCGATCGAGGCTACTATTCAGTCGAAACCATGTCGCTCTTGATCGCTCTCCAGCTCCGATACCCAAGCAGGGTGGCACTAATACGCGGGAACCACGAGCTGCGTACGATCACCACTAACTACGGCTTTTACACCGAGATCTTGAACAAGTATAACGGTTCTCTCAAAGTGTGGAATTACTTCACAGATCTCTTCGACTACTTGCCGCTAGGCGCCACGATTGACGGCAAGATATTTGCCACGCATGGGGGGTTACTGCCCTCGTGCCAACAACTTGATCAAATCCGCATAGTGGACCGGTTCAAGGAGATTCCGCATGACGGAATTATGGCCGATTTGGTTTGGCTGGATCCGGACCCCGATATTGCCGATTTCAAGTTGTCGCCGCGCGGCGCAGGCTACCTCTTTGGGCGTGATATCATCAATAAGTTCTGTCACGATAACGATTTGGTACAGCTTGTGCGTGCGCATCAGCTATGTAACGAAGGGTACATCAGTTATTGGCAGGGCAAATGCCTAACTATTTGGAGCGCGCCGAATTACTGCTATAGATGCGGTAACATGGCTAGCGTGCTTGAAATCAGCCACTCCAACTATGAGAGCGGCAGTAAACTGCATGGGGGCTTTCTTCCAGGGCAATTCTGCAATGTTTTTGAGGCCTCTCCAGAAAACAATCAGGACACGCTAGAAGGCCGTGGTGTGAATGGCGTGGAGCCCAAATCAAAAGACGTGTTCAGTGCATACTTTGAGGACCGCAAGCCGCGGCAGATTGAGTATTTCCTATAGAGCTGTTACGGTATGTCTTTTTTGGTTGGGTGGCTCGAGGCTCTTCTTTTACTTCTCGCGTGTTTTACTACTCCTTTGCACTTTTATTTATTGTTGATACACTTTGTTGCATTATTACATACTTCCAAGCATACTTTCAAGCAGTTGGTTATTCTTGTTAATCAAGATGTAGAGCGTTTCCGATTGATCTGAGCACAATCGTTATTTTCCTCACGACTTTCAAGAAACATGTTGTTATCGGTAACGGTTTGAGTAAACCGATACGACCAGCAGTCGAGAATTCGCAAGTTGAGAAAGAATGATAAGAGTAAGATCGATACCATGATTGTCGTACAATTCTCACATAAAATGGCCATTTCAGGCTGTCCATACCAGTTCATGGCTTCGTGTCAGATTCGCGTGACTGGCCATTCAACAAGACCGATGGCCACACCATAACGTTTAGTATATCGGGCCACACATGATCCCGTCGTTGAAACTCCTTAAGCGTAATTTACCCGTAATAAAGCTCAAAGTTGAAGCCAGTATGCACCTCATAATCGTCAAGCGTGATGTGGTCCTTATACGTCTGGTGGCCCTTTCTCAAGACCAATTTCTCCCATGGCGTACCAACTTGTAGAGAGATAATTTTTTTCAAGTCGCCGACAGTATCGGAGGGAAGACACTTGACCTTGATTTTTTTGCCGAGCCGGTCGTTGGCGAGAACCTCGATCATATTTGGATTATGGGATTCACGGAATGCTTTCCTAACGAATGGGTTTTGTTTGAACAACAATTACATTATACAGTGTCGCTCGATGCGACGCGACCAAAGACCTGGTGGGGGCAGGTGGGGGCAGGTGGGGGCACACAGATTCCAGCCCGTGCGGCTGAGGTTGAAACTCTGGGGCAACAGGTCCCTCAACGGACCATGGACTTTTGTTTGATAGTGTTTCTGGAGTCAATCTTCTACACAAATTCAATTTCAGGACACCAAACACGACGTGGTTTTTGAATCATAAAGTTTCTTCCTCAAAGTGTTCTCGTGAACTTACCTTACATGGCCCAGGAGGCTTAGAGTGGGCGCAGGTTATCCTGGGATCCAGTGCCCCACAACCGCATCTACAACGTCATTCATCAGAAGCCGTAAGAGTGTTTTTTTTTAATTTGTTTTTTCAATCATAACTCTGGTGGTCACCAAATCACTGCAAATGGTCCCCACATAGCTTGCACTTAGATTACTGCCCGTGCTGGCTCACGCTACCCTGGCCAATATGAAGTCTATCGTTTTTTTCTGTTCGCTTATCGCGGTGGTCTGCGCGCAGCCCGGATATCCCGGTGTCTCGTAAATCTGTTAAACACTATTTTGGCATCTGGCGCCGATCTATCATTCATTTCAATCGTTCGTTTCATCACTTCATAGAAAGTCGCGGATTTTGGTTTGAGTTCTTTATCGCAGTCATCCTCGTATTTGTCAAGTCCAGGCTGCCACCCTGGGTTCCTTGATACTCTCATTTCCAACGGAATTACCCGGACCTCGGAATCCAAAAGTTCCACTTTGGCGCTAATGTGCTTGCAAACATGAGCATTTCTGCATTCTCGATGCCAGTGGCTATAAACAGCACCGACCTGCTACCTAGAGAGTTTTACTGGGTGCTGTCCGTGCTGCGGACTCTGGGCATTCTATCGTTGCTGGTGTGGCTATTTGCCCAACTTCCACAGGTTTTTGAAAACTACGCCAACCAATCAGTCGCCGGTGTATCTGCAGCCTTTTTGGCATGCTGGATTGCGGGCGACGTGGCCAATCTCATAGGATGCATTTTGACACGAGCGCTCCCGTTCCAAACGTGTCTAGCGGCTTATTACTGCTTCATCGACCTCATACTCAGCATTCAATACTGGTACTACACCATAATATACCCACGGCAACGTTTCCACCACAACATGCTTCAAAGCCCCGATATGATGCGGCCGGTGAAGCTGAATGGGTCTGTCAAGGGCATGCTTTCCTCAAGACTCAACCGGTTTGAGGCACTGCCAAATGCACATATGCAGCGATCATCTTCTTCGAAAAGAAGACCCCGTCGGCCACGCCACAGCTTTCTAAAGCAGGTTGTTTCTGGCTCACTTATCTGCAAGACCTTCGGAAAGGCCAGTGCACGACCTGTGGATGGCAAGAATATCGACGCTCGGGCTGAAACCTGGAGTACTTACGCACGCCTGTTAGTCAACACTCTAAATGCATATTTTGCCACGCTAGACCACCCTATAGTGCTCTTGGGGACCTACAGCGGCTGGTTTAGTACAAGTTGCTACATCTCGTCTCGTGCGCCGCAGATTTGGAAGAATTACAGGGCAAAACTGACTTCGGGCATGAGCCCATTTCTTTTTTTATTTGCCATGACAGGCAACATTCTCTACACGGTCTCGATTGCAAGCGATTTGTATCTTTTATCGAAATATGATGAATATTTGGGTGATGCGAATTTCCATGCCGTGCTCAGTGGACAAATGCCTTTCCTAGTTGGTAGCTCGGGAACAGTGTTGTTCGATGCAGTCCTATTGTTACAGTTCTGGTTCTACAAAAAGCCCCACCAACACTCCATGGCACCTTCCTTTCAGATTTTGAGCTCGCTGCCAAAAGAAAGCAGGAAGGATGACGGGCTTCAGTTCACTAAACCAGACTGGTACACGAATAACCTCCACGCGGAGATCGCGCATGGCTATTCCCATGAAGAGTTCCAGCAAATGCAAGAACGGCATGAGAGCGAAAGGCAAACCCAAACCTGTGGAGTCGCTCTCCCGGATGAGAGGACGCTGCTCATTGACCCCTACATTGCCATTCCGCCGCTGCATTACGTGGTGTCATCTCAATCTAGTGACACTCATTTTCCTGAAGACAGGAGTCATCGCAACAGCCTATCGGGAACATTTAACGCGTTGGCGAGATCCGTGGCAAATTCGCCCATTCTACGGTATCCGCCAATTAATTCGGCAGTTGGCTTCACCCCAAACGCGTCAGCTCCTGGAACAGCTTTGTTGCCATCTATCATCGGCACGTATTCGTCCATTTCTAAGAAAATGGCCCACGACCTGAAGATGCCGTTCTCGCCAATTGATTTCCTTCATGACGAATTTTTGCATCGCAGCGGCAGTATGGTGAGTGGGACTCATCCACGACATTAGCATAGAATCAAGTCTTGCTTACTCTCCAAGCAGATTGGGGGAGTGCCTGCAAATACGACACTCTTCTCTTGACCCAAAACCAAATGATCACACCCAAAGTGATGCAGATTGCGCTCGTGTAGAAATAGCCGTCGTGCACCATTTCCACCGAGCCGCCCGTTGCTAAGCATGATTTTCTTTCTTCTTCTGATGTGATCGTGTATGCAGTTGCGGTGGACGGCACATGGCATGTTGCAAGCGTGAACTTATCGATCAAGTAGAAGATAATAAGTCGGGGCCAGGTGCCGCCATAGTTGGAAAGCGTGTTGAGCGTAGTCATATAAGTGCCCCCAATGGCCGGGTCAGCGATTTTCGTGTGGAATGCACATAACGAAACAAACTGGATTGTGGACATGAACAGGCCCAAAAGGTGTTGTGCGATGATGACGAGGAAAAGCCGATAAGGCACCTTCCCGTCTTCAATTTTCGGGAAGTAGTAGAGAATCACGTGTGCCCAAAGTGCTGCAAAAAGTCTGCCTGCAAAGCCGATCAACCACGGTTTCAACGGGCCTTTACCTGAGGACCAGCGGCCTGCGTAGTACCCAAAAATCATTTCAAAGGGGAAGTCAATCAACACCGTGATGGACAAATCCTCCTTGGATAAACCCTTTTCCAAAAGTTTGAGATTGGTCGCGGCCTCATTCACCTGAAATCCGAGTTTGGCCACAAGTAAAATCACCATCAATGTCTGTACATTAGGTAGCCTGAGCACCTGGACCATCGATACGTACACAGACTTGAGCTCTTGAAAGTACTGCGGCGCTGTTTCAGTATAACGATTATGATGATCTTCGTTTTTGTAATGACCCAAGGAAAACTTATCCATATTGCGCTTGCGCAAATGGCGTGGCTCTTCTGGGATGAAAAATAGCACTGCGGTCACAGCCAAATACATCCAGCCCCAAAAGGAAAGGTATCCGCCCAAATCGAATAGCCCGGCGTCTATGGGGCTTTTGCGTAAATATCTATTCGCGAATTCGGGCGAGCTAAGCGCTAGGAAAACCGTGAAACTGGCAAAATATCCGCAATTCATGCCTATGGTCTGTGCCGTCGAGGCAAACGGCAAACTCTCGGGCGAAAGACATGTCAACGCCCAGCCATCCACGGCTATGTCTTGTGTGGCGCAGAGAAATACTAGTAAGAAAAAACAAAACGTGATGCGATGCAAATGCGTGGCGGGATCATCCATAAACTTGTCTATGACTAGCCCCAAGTAGATGAGTGTTAGCCCCAGCACCAGCTGTACAGGCAAGATCCACAGCTTCCGGCGGCCGATGCGGCGGCTATATATCGCATCGACTATCGGTGACCAGAGGAGTTTGAGCGAGTACGGGTACAGCGCCAAGGAAAATATGCCCACTTGAGAGTATGACACTTTCAGCTTCAAAATGAATGGCACAGACCCAAAAGCCAATCCCACGGGGACGCCTTGGAGCGTGTATAACACAATAAGCACCACAAAATGAGGTAGTCCTTACGATGCAACGTTCTAGCCGTTTTCGGTGTCGTGGTGGCATGTGGGGCTGCAACGGGCAACATACCGTTGTTTTCTTCCGTGAAAGCCGCGTGACCAATGGGCGTCTTCGAGATATTGACTTTTTTCTCGTCATCATAGTCTGTGGCCGACCCTGATGCACCTTGTCGCTTGTGAACGTCCATTATCGGTAAATATGTCAACGGAAAAGTGTATATATATATATATATGTATATGATGTTATGCAAGTTTCTAGGGTGGGACAACGATCAGATCAGACAAGAAGACACATGAATATTCAGCTTAATTGGTGCTGGGGTGGCAGAATATGAGTCCGATTTTTATAATTGTATTTTTGAATCACGTAAAAAAGTGTTTTTTGTGCCTTCTTCTATGTCTATGCAAATGTCTATGCAAAGTTGGTGGTTAAGGGTAAGTCCAGTGCGGCTGTGAGTACTTCAACTGGGCCCCGATGATGCATCGGTGGGACACGTAGCACGGATTGGAACTAAACTAAATAGCCGGAAAGAATGAAATTGACGACTTTTTTTTAGATTTTTCTGTATTTCATATAATTGCCGCTGATATGCTGAATCCCTGCGCTTTGATTTTGCTAGGTGTACATGCTTGGTCCATACCTATGAAAACACGTATTATGCGTATTAAAACTTAAGAGCAATACTGTTAGGTCGGAGATACGCAAGAAGCCGAAATGCGGGCGTCCCGGTTTGTGGGACAGCCTATCAAGGCCAACCACCGCGACGGCGCCGCACACTATACCAGTGTTGCGCGCTGGCGTTCTTTCTCGTAAATCGTATCGACAAATACGACATTACGCCGTAAACAAGAGGGCGTACTTATGAATACGAAATACGATTAATGCAGGGCCTTCGTTTCGTAAATCGTAAGGTATTTTTGTCGTAACGTCGTAATGTGTTTGCATAATGTCGGCCCTCGCACAGGCGCTTTGACGCACATGAGCTACACATGCCATCTTTACCGCGAACGCGAACGGCAGACTTGAGTTGCCTTTCAACTGGCGAGCTGGATATATGAGTATTAAAGTTCATCAAGTGTGCGAAGCCATCATAAGTATTGTCTTCTATTAACCCTCGAGAAAAGAGTAGTTCTACACGGGAAGGGCTTCAGCCCAAACCAGTTGGTCTGAAATTCCCCGTGATAACAGAAGCAAGTCTTCTTTAAGCTTTAAGTCGCGTGCTACCCAGATTATTGATTCAAAAACACAAATGCTCGACAGATGTGGTTTTATAAAAAGCGTTACTGAAATAAGCACCACAAGTCTCGCCGAATATCACTCCTTTTCTTGCCGACCGATACCCCTTCCGTTGCCATAATTCCAACAGGCAAGATGAGCCAGGCCAACCATGCTTTGCGGTTGGCCAATCTTCAAACAATAAGCATGGCTGGATGGATGGACTCAAACAATGAAAAGTCAGATAAAAAGGTGTGGCTGGTGGCTACCTGCCTTGGTGTATATATATGGGATTTCCCACCCAAGTGGAATGAGAAAGCAAGGTAAACTTATTAAAGTATCTACGACTACACCCATCAACACAAACTCATCGCATACGTTGGAGGATGAGTGTAGCCTCTGGGCACCTTCAGAAGCTAAATTTTTACAGGCTGCATCTCATTGCCTCCTTAAAAATGTCAGACAGATGGAAAGATGGATTATGATATGCTGAATTTGCGTATACTGTTTTTTGATACACAGTTGTATCAATGGATGAATTGTTAGAATTGAAAAGAATTTCGGACTCGAAGATTCGCCGAATTTCTGTTGCACGGGCTCGTCACGAATCGATTTTATTTTGCGTAAACCTCTCATTCTCTGCGTACATCAGAAATTACGAAACGCAATTTTTTGTTTTCGTGTCCCAAAAGCAGCGTACTACACGTTTACATTTTCGTATTTTCACCACGAAATATCGTAATGGTGATATACTTCACGATTATGCGATGTTCACAGCCACGTAGTTTGTAAATTATCGTACTGTGAACCGTAATGTGCAACACTGCACCATATATATCAACCCGGCCGCCCTGGAAAAGGGTGGAGGGCAGTGTTGTTAGTCATGGTGATATTGACTATATTATAATGATTATCCATAATATTATGGGCGAAATATTAGCTAAATTGAAATATCCCATTATACTTTCATGATTTACTCGTCCTCAATTAAGGTGACACCAGGGATTCCATGCACCCGAGTGAGGCCATAAATTCGAAATATACTACTCAGAGGGGCCCTTTACGAGTGACTTGTTCTCTCCCTCCAGGTCGAATGCTTATTAATTGCTGCTATTCACGAAGCAGATCTTTACAGACTTCCAACCGATTTACATACAATTGTGCGGAGCTTAACGTAGCCCTCTAAGCAGCCAAACCCTCGGCCTTGTTAGGATAGATAAATGTATTAACTATGTTAATAACTATATTATGGATCCGATTAATATCTTTTGGCAATTTTAAAAAACCAATGACTAACAACACTGGTGGAGGGTAGTTAGTTTTTCCCCTCTTGAGGCACACTCGCCACTTTCTCACCAAGTTTTTACCGTACTATTTTCCTGTTTTAGCTGAACTATTTGTTATATTCAACTCGACTCGATTAATTCACGCTCAATCTCTTTGTCCAAACTTATTCCTGACAAATACGACAAGGCACCCAAATAACAAAATGGCATGTTTGGAAGCTCATCGCGCATGATCTTGATGATATTCTATTGTTTTTACTTGTTTTGGATCATACTTTTTATATAACAATTGATTTTTTCAGTTGAAAGTACGGAGTCTCTCCGATGCCATCCGGATCCGGCCGACTTATTATATAGGCACCTTGTGATTGTGTGATAGATTATATCGTTTAAGTGTATTGTATATGAATATTCACTTTGGATAACTTAAATATGGGTTAACCGTAAAAGAGAATAATGGGACTACAAATTTTTCAAAAATTTGCAAACCGTAAGTTTTTTTTCCAAGCCGGAAGTTATTTACCCACGATGACAAAGCGTATGGTACTTGTTTGCAAACAAGCACTATGTTAAACTTAGTTAAAAGGGCACCGCTCACAGTAGTTGACATCTAGATATTGGGACCTCGCGATGGGGAATATGTATTTAACTCTATGGAATGACCGTCATGTTGGGCAGCTTACAAGCCCAAAACCTTTCTGGAGGCTCTCAACACAACATCAACGTCAGGGAAAGCAAAGTCCTCCAACTCCTTGGCATATGGAGTTGGCACCTCGCAGCCAGTGACTCTCTCGACAGGGGCGTCCAAGTAGTCAAAGGCCTCAGACTCCATGATCTGGGCACAGATCTCCGAGCCAACACCGAAGGCAGGGTAGCCTGCCTCAACAGTCACCAAGTGGCCAGTTTTCTTGACGGACTCCACGATCGCAGGAACATCCAAGGGCTTGATGGAGCGCAAGTTAATCACCTCCGCGGCAACACCGTACTGCTTGTCCAAGAGCTCGGCAGCCTGGAGACAGTGCATGACGTTTCTCGTGTGCGACACCAAGGTGATGTCGGCACCCTCGCGCTCGATCTTGGCCTTACCGAATGGGATCACGTAGTCAGTGGACAACGCCTCCTCGGAGACCTCGAACGACTCACCGTAGGCGATCTCATTCTCCAAGAAAACGACTGGGTTGGGGTCGCGCACGGCGGCTTTGAACAAACCACGGTAGTCCTCAGCGGAATATGGCGAGACGACCTTCAAGCCGGGAATGGAACCGTACCACGCGGCAAAACACTGGGAGTGCTGCGCGCCAACACCGGCGGCGGCACCGTTGGGGCCTCTGAAAGTGATGTTACATGGCTGAATACCACCGGACATGTACAAAGTCTTGGCAGCGGAGTTGATGATGTGGTCAATGGACTGCATGGCGAAGTTAAACGTCATGAATTCCACAATGGGCTTCAAGCCGGCCAATGCAGCGCCGACAGTCAAACCAGTGAATCCCATCTCGGTGATGGGCGTGTCAACGACCCTACGCTCGCCAAAACGGTCGAGAAGGCCACGCGAAACCTTGTAGGCACCATTGTATTGCGCCACCTCCTCACCCATGAGGAACACGTCGTCATCCCTATCCAATTCCTCGGCCATAGCCGAGTTCAAGGCGTCTCTCACGGTCATAATCTTGGGGCCGGCGGCACCCGACGCCATTCTCAACGGCGAGCGCGCGGCCATGAGTGAGGTTCTGGCGACACTAGACAATCTGGACATGGTATATTATTGATCTTGGCAAGTCGAAGCTATCGTGTGTTGATGGAGTTATAAGAGGGAAATGGGTCGGCGGCCTGTTTTGTTAGCAAAATCCGCGGCCTGGGGTGCACGGATCGATGAGGACCGGGTGCGCACTGGACACTCGGAGCTGTACCTCCGGGTGCGGGTATGGACCCTGGAGACAGCCAGTGATAAATGGGCATTCGATAACCCGTTATAAAATGGGCCGATTTTGTGAAGGGTGTGGAGTTGGCCAGAGATTGGGACTGTATGTACAGAAAAATGCCTAGGAATATCGGAGAGAGTGTGTGTTCACTTAGTTTAGTAACACGTAAAGCCCGATTGTCGAAATTTAGACTGCCAACTAGAAACTAGAATCAATAAACTAAATGGTTCCTAATCGGGCTACTGCGCGGCGCACCATTACGTGCACCTTTTTCTGTCCTGGAGCCCAGTGAAGAGCAAAGCGTATGATGCGTACGCGTACGGTACGGTACGGAGTACCGTACGGCAGAGATGCTCAAAAGGCCTACGCTACGCATGCGTAGCTACCTTGCGTAGAGTAGCCGCGAAAAATTCTTCTCTACGCATGCGTAGCGTGAAAATCGGGCTACGCCACTAATGCGTCGCGTAGCGTAGAATTTAGGAAGCTGTGTCTCAAAATTTGGGTATGAATCATGATTGATGTCGTATAGTCGATAGTATTACTGGGAATGGAGACATCAAGCAAGTAGCGCTAAATACAAACATAAGAAATTGGTATAGTTAGATGAAGTCAGACGCACAAACATCTGCTCGAAAAAGAGAGCAAGCAAATTCATGGCACTAGTGACCGTGGTCTATTGCAGGAAAATGTTTATACTTCATTTACAAATTTGCGCAACCTCAATTGGTTTGTGAAAGTGGTACGTAAGACGTATTCAGGACGGCGCCGGGAGGCGGAGAATGGTGTTAGTCTCGCCCCCCTCCTGAATCGACTATTGTCTCGCGCTCTTGGGAGGACCAACCCCATGGGCCGATGACAGTCTGATAAGTCTGATTAGTTGAGTTCATTCTGGGTAGAGGTCACAAAGCGGATTCATTTCCGATGAGAGATCTCGTGTCGTCAAACGATGCTTGGGGTGAGGTTGCGATCTATTATAGGTTTTTACTGTATGTTGTATAGTTTTTGCGCTTGTTTGGGTGTGACTGCCATACTCTAACGAGAGCGTCCTATAATGTGATATATCGTTAAAAAAAATACTATCCTCCAGCTCTTCTTCATAATCTGTCGCAAGGTCGTGGTCAGTAAGTAGCTCAAAGCTTTCTTTCTCTCCTTTTTTTTAAAAAAGATATATCCTTTTTTTTTTTTTTTTTAAAGATATCCCATTATAGGATCAAAAGCTCTAGCTCGGGTCTGGCGGCAAGAAAATTGGAGGTACATTGCTTGGCAATTTTTTTTTCTTGAAGAAACAAATCGTATTAACAGGAAATCGCGGTTAAACGGTCAAAAATCTATATATCTACAGACAAAAAACCTGCATATTGGCTAAGCGGACCGGGTCGTTTGTATCTTTGCACGCATGGAACCTAGTAGCTCTTAGTGTAACAACAGATATCAAATTGGTACTCTGGCCGAGTGGTCTAAGGCGCCAGGGTAAGGTTACCTTACCATACATTCCTGGTCTCTTCGGAGGCACGAGTTCGAACCTCGTGGGTATCAATTTTTTTGACGAGTTAGATAAGCAATTCTGAGCGGGTCAGAAATATCAAGCAAATAAAAAAGCACAAACGCCTGTTTTTTTCTCAAGCATGTATATCAGAAAACCAGCACATCAAAACTCAAAACTGAGCACAAGGTTACCTACGTGATGTGTTGCCTTCGAGCCTCGAACTTAATTAGGTTCTGTTGACTTCCGACTTCATCAATCTGAGATAGGAAAAGTTTTCTTTTATGTTGACCAATCATCGTCTGACAAATATCAAATAATTAAACACGAGAAAGACTTCACACATGCTAAATTTCTATCACACAGACAAAGGCGCATAAAACTTAATTTCGAGTAGAAAATAGATGATAGTTAGTCGATTTCACGTCAAAGAGTGTTATTTTGTCCAAGCCCGTGCGTGAAAGGCATTTGATGCCACTCAGTCATCATCTGAAGGAGATTGTGGACAACTCCAGGTTGAAAGAGCCGTTTCGCGTGATCAAATAACACTATTTACATGATCTTCGTTCAGATTAGAGCCGTGAATACGACGAGTGAAATTCACGTCAGGGGTTCGAGCAAAGCTTGGTAGACCCTTATCCAAACCACTCAACAAATGAAAAATTATACAGCAAAAAACTTTCTTATCAATAGACTAGAACGAATGGATCTGGATGCTCGGGATGATTAACGAGGGTCGATCCCGATCAAATAAACCATATGAGGACGCCGTAAAACCACATATTTGCAAAGATACAATAGGCACATAACGGGATTACGGTTTTCGAGAGTCCTTGTATTTTATTATCAAGTACGAGTTTTTTTCCCTTACGCTTTTGTTGGGGTTCCGGACATATACTTGTTTCTATATGCCACATCGGACCCATACAAAAAGTGTGCCTTCAGGTTGCATCCAGCGCAGAAAAATTTGAGACTTTTTCTTCTTTTTTGGGTTTACACATAATGATGACAGAAAAAAAATGCAGGACAATCACACTTTGTATAGCTTATCGGCTGAGACCCTGCCTTGGTGGTGCGTGAGTCCTTATCTAATCACCATGTTGCAGCGAGATCTCAACATGCTTATCGCACAACGCCACAGATCTTTAATTGGCACACGAAAAAACCGTAATGTACACTTTTGGAAAAAATCGTCTGTATGAGCAATTTCATGGTTCTCTCTCTGAAAATCGAACCAATCGGCAGGTCTCGTTAGCAAATATAGAAGGCACGCAAAGGGAGATATGATCACGTGATTCCTCCAAACATAGCAAAGCTTTTGTTCTTTCAAATTAAAGGAACTGTTTACCATTTGTACACGTACCTACCGAAACAGTATCTCCGCAATTTCATTTTTCACATTGGCGGGCTTTTACAGATCCCATCATCGCCCATAAACAGCAGATGTTGGCCACCCCTCTTCACAGATTAGGCTTTGGGCCTTATCGCGCGGCGAGGCAGCCCGGGACGCCCGGGAGGTGTCGGCTGCGGCCACACCTACAAAAACAACCCCGCAATAAGAAAATGCCATCAAGTGCAACACAGTTAGAAAATATAGTTAAACAGTGGCAAAGAAATAGTAACCTATAAATAGTAACAGATAAATAGTAACAGATAAATAGTAACAGATAAATAGTAGCAGATAAACATTAACATATAAATAGTGAGATAAATATGGTTTGTCATTGAAAAGAACATCTGTGGTTCAATCTCACGACTTATATCATATTCTCAACAGTTCTCTTACCATGTGTGTGAGGTTGCTCGGTTGGCGTTGCCCGGCCCAACATTGGCTGCGTACCTCCTCCCCTCTTACGTCATGTGCACGATTGTGTGCACCACGCATCGCCGCGTGGCTGCGTAAGGTATATAAGCGTAGAAACTCGGCACTAATAAATAAACCTCAATAACCATCTTTTCTGCATCAAGATCGAAACTCAAGACAATGCAGATTGCCAGAACTCTCGCTTTCAAGGCCAAAACGTTTCTGTCCGTTGGCAGAAAGGCGCAAATTGGCCTCATAACTAAGCCTACACCGCGCTATACGACGCTTAGATTCTATACGAGCACCGGCAACGAAAACACCACACCAGCCGCCGCCGCCGATGCCACGGCCACGGTCAACGCCGACCAGCGTGACAACCAGGTGGTGGAGCAAACGGCCACGTGGCTTGATGCGTTGACAGAGCGCGCCAAACAGTTGAAAGACGGGAAAAAGTTGGACCTGTACAGTTACATGAACCCCAAAACCACCGAGGTTCTGGAACGCACACGCAGCGACTCGTTCTCGTTTCTCTTGCTCCCGTTCAAGGATGACAAGTGGCTTTGTGACGCATACATCAACGCGTTTGGCCGTTTGCGTGTCGGCCAGTTATTCCAGGACTTGGACGCATTGGCAGGCCGAATCGCATACAAGCACTGCGCACCCGCCGAGCCCGTGAACGTGACCGCGTCCGTGGACCGCATCTTGATGTTAAAGAGAGTCGATGAGATCCAAAATTACAATTTCGTGTTGGCTGGTGCCGTGTCGTGGACGGGTCGCTCGTCGATGGAAATCACCGTCAAAGGTTACGCGTTCGAAGACCTGATTCCGGCTGAATTCACCGAGGCAGAGTTGCCTGCGGAGAACGTGTTTTTGACGGCCAACTTTACGTTTGTGGCGCGTAATCCAAAGACGCACAAGTCGTTCGCTATCAACCGATTGCTCCCTGTGAGTGAGCTGGAATGGCTTGATTACAGAAGGGCCGAGCTGTTCAACGCCAAGAAGAAATTGGCTGCAAAAAACAGTGCCGTGATTGAGCCTACGGACGAAGAGACCAGACTCGTGCATGACATGTGGAAGGCTCTGAAACAGATTGAGAAACTGGATGGCAAATTGAAGTTCATGAAGGACTCAAAGTTCACCCTGACCTTGTTTATGCAGCCTCAGTACAGAAACAGACACTCGTACATGATTTTCGGTGGCTACCTCTTGCGCCAGGCATTTGAGCTAGCATACTGTGCCGCGGCTGCGTTTACCTCGGCCGGCCCACGTTTTGTATCGTTGGATTCCACCACTTTCAAGGCTCCTGTCCCCGTGGGCTCTGTTTTGTCCATGGAGGCGTCTGTGGCGTACACAGAGCATTTGCATGATGCCGCCAGCACGTCCAAGGCGTGCCTGCCGTTCGACTTGCCGCCCACAAACAAGATCTCAAAAAACCCCAATTCGTTCTTGCTGGAGCCAGGCACTTTGGTGCAGGTCAAGGTCGACACAAACATCACCAACTTGGACTCATCCGAGCTGAAGGAATCCGGTTGTTTCATCTACTCGTTCTTTGTGCCCGGGAGCTCGGCGAAGCAGCCGCTTGCGTCGGTCATTCCTCAGACATACTCGGAGATGATGGACTATGTCGAGGGCAGAAGACGCGCACACGATACCGCCAATTACGTCGACACGATTTCCAAGTAGATGTGGTGGTGTGCTTATAATAGAATGAAATAGAATCTGATATGCGATGGATGGAAAGATTCCAAATTATTTGCTAACAAAATTAGGGGGTGGGCGTAGAATTGGATAGCACAGGCTGGCCGTGCGAGACGTGTTTTAAAGTAATGCTAGTCTATCGATGAGACAAATTCTCATCTGACTATTGAACAATGGAACATAGTTCTAGACCATTCTCCTTACTACTCTTGCTACACCTTTGCAAAAAGATCGATATCGAGTATTCCCGTGCCATCCTATTATCTCAACATTTGTTGGTTCACGTCTTAGGTGCAATTAAGGCATGCAGCAACCCATTTGGGCACGGACAAAACCATGAAACTCGTATATACGCTTATTGATGATATGTGTCGAGGATGGCAGAAATTGAGGCTTTCTTTAACTTTGAATAGGGCAGATTTTGGCTTCTTCGTGTTTAGGGTTTGACCTTTATATCACAGGTAATATTTGAATGCTTGAAAGATTATAGTTTGTTCCCGGTGAGACGTTTTTATGTTACCCAATGGTTCATTTGGTCTGGCCAATGAAAACTGCCATGATCAAGGCATAATACCGACCAAAGATTCCGTCACTTACCATTGTCAATGTGGGCATCGATAAAAGCCGGAGCACATCCCTCCCCATCTTCTGATAGGTTATCTGTGCTTTTTCGAGTCTACATCCAGTCATAAATATTACCGTTTCCATTGATTGTCTAGTGTACAAGTATTAGTGTGTTTCCAGCATGGCCGCACGATGAATGAATTGATGGTTTCTCAAAGACCACCCTGAGCCCAATCGCTCAATCACTATCGTCAAGGATCTGCGCCTGATTGGCAAGATGGTCGAAGGATTGCTCACACGAGGAGTCACGCAAACTGGCTTTTCTCGTGAACTCAACAAGCTTCACCTTGCTGCCAGCCGCTTCGTCACCCGTCTCCCAGTACGAGAGGTCTGAATAAGCAGATGTTGCAATCGAACCGACCTCGGCACGCTCAACCACAAACTTTTTCGGGCTGTGTGAAGCCAATAAGAACGTCTCGGCGTCGGGAGAGGGCATGTCCGGCATGAGTGTAATATCCGTGTTCACATTTTCGGCGCTAAGGCTTGAATTATGCCGCTCTGTCTCCAGCCCAAGAAACTTCGCTAGGAGATCATGGTCCGAAGATTCCTGTGTGTAAGCCGTATTGTTGCTGTCCTCCTCCAGGATATTATTGAGCCTCGTTGGTGTCGCTAATTTGGATTTGATGGGCGACGATATGCCGCCAGCACCCACCACGTTACCGTCGCTATCGAGGCGCTGAATATTGTCTGCGCTGTCGTTATGCACCACGCCGGCCGGATCACCCGGTATCTGGAACGCCAGATTTCGGTTCAGCAAGCTATCATCCACAAGCCTGACAGAGAACAACTGCTCGGTGTTGACAGTACTAAAAGAGGAATCAGAGAAGTGGTTTTTGCGAAGCAACATCTTTTTCATCGCACTCAGATCCAGCTCTTCATTGGCCCGCCAAGACACAACGGGCTTTTCTTGCGCCAATTCGAGATCAAAGTCCAGGTCAACGTGGGTGATGCTCAGCAGTACCGAGCGTGTTTCATCGTCAAGTTTGAGCGCGTTTAACCCTTCGAGCTGCCTCGCAGTTTCAGTGTGGTCATCATTGCTGTCAATGCGACCGAAACCGGGCCCCGTGATCTCAGTATCGGACCCGGCGTCGGCTTCGTCATCCTCATCAATCGTCCTTTTGCGACAGCACCAGAAAATAAGAACGGTGAGCGCTAGAAGAAGAGCTAGAAGCGGGAGTCCGATAGCTAAACCCAAGACGAGCTTTTTGTGGTTGTCGTTGCTTTTACCGATAGGCAGTGGTGGCGAGGAGGTCGAAGTGGCAGTGACCGTGGCGATAGATGCGGAGGTGGCAGTCACACTGGCAGACGCAACTGACGTTTTCGAAGCGCTGGAGGAGCTTTGGCTGGAAGAACTCAGGGATTGGCGCACGGCTTCAATGCCCAATACTCGAAAGGAACGGGTGTCGGAGCCAAAGTCGGAGCTGGCCTTGACTGTGACCTCTGCCAGGACGAAATCCAGCGGCGTCTCACCATCTATAGTCATGTTCAGGCTGTGGTACAAAAGCCACGAAGCGTTGCTAAACGAAACTTCCACATCAGTGTCTTTGTAATCTGTGAAGTACAGCCTAAGGATTTCGTGCAGAAAAAACTCGCCACGCGTAGCATTCACATCCCTCAACGAATCCACGGTGAACACCGAGTCAAGCGAGTCAAACAGGTACGGCAACGAAACTGTATCACCGTACAAGTCCTGCACAACCACAGTGAAGTTCTGGAAAGACGACGCGTTTGGGAACGTGCCGCTGAGACTGTAGCTGCTGCTGTCGAACAGCACATATTCCGGCATGTTTTGCGTGGTCACTGATGAGATGTTAGCTGGCTGTATCAATGCATTATCGAGATACACATCTGTTAGTATGGGCACGGTGTACAGGAACTTGGACCCGAAGGTGCCGTTTATCTTGATCAGCTCGTTGAGCGACGTACTCAACAGGTGTGCGCCGACAACGAGCTTGAAAGTGCCTTCGGCGCCGGCATATCCCGCATAATCCGAGCCGATAAACGCAAACGTGTATTCTATGGACGGCGCGATGGTCGAAACCACGTTGGGCACCTGTCCCGAGAACGTGAGCGAGTCGGCATCGAAACGGATCCAATTGGGAAGCGACGTGCGGTCACCCGACCGGCCGTAATAGTCCAAAATGGGGCGAGTCGCGCCTGTATTCTCTTTGAAAACAGAGTCTGAGAGTTTTATGGAAAACTTTTGTCCCTGCGACACCACAAGCCCGTCGACGCCGTTGGTTTTGCCGTACTGTGCGATTTCCGTGAACATCACATCCCTGCTCGATAGCGACAACCCACTACTGTTCAGCACTAGCATCAGATATGTGGCAGTAAAGTTCGAGTTGTCTGCGGAATCCGTGCCTGTGAGCGCTACCTCAAATGTGGTCACGTCGTCTGCCAGCGGCGTGCCGCTGAACGTGCGTGACGCAGAGTCAAACAGAAGCCACGAGGGAAGATTGCTGGCGGAATATATTATTTGACCGCCTGCGCTCAGTTTATACGTTGTATCGGCCAATGTAAACAGGTAAGGCTTTTCGGCCCTGGCGACGTTTGGGAGCTGTTCGTTCATGGGCCAGCCCACGTACACAGCGGCTGTAGACACCACAAGCGTGTGTAGCACTAGAAATATGTTCATGGCAGAATTGTAGAACAATGGCAATGATGCGAGCGTGAACTCTTCAAGTATGAGTATCACTTGTAAATTGTCCCAAAGGTGCTGAGTTGAATTGTCTGGCTAACCTTACCCTTTATGTGCAATGAGCTTATGGAGTAAAGGCACAGAGGAATAGCGGAGGATTGGCGAAAGGAAGATGTTGAAGGCCGAGCCTGTAGTAGCTAGCAGACAATTAATGACAGGTTTAGCTATAGTGGTGTCGAAGAGAAAAAGGATGAAAACAAGGAAAAAAACGATGGCCACTACGCACTCCCAGCCGTGTTTCTGCATTGGGAAGACATATAGGCATTCAGATGTCGGCTGAAGGAGGAAGGAGGTGTTGATAAGGCCTATCTGACATCGCGACGGACGCGTTTCGCGGGACGTGACGCGCCTCGTGCAGATCTTGTTTTGAGACGCGAATCGCGTCCTGCACATAGTCCGGGTGGCTCGAAAACCTGGATTCAAAGTCTTAGAATAGGAGTGATAAATTGCAAATTTGAGTATACACATCAATAAATTTGTGTGTACATTCATGATGAAACTTTCTTTCAGTGTTACATTTACTGGTCATTTAATTTTGTGGTCCTTGACTAGACCCGTTCTGGATCTCCACCGGCCCTCGCGTGCATCGCGACCTAAGCACGTGCATCGCGATCTAAGCACGTGCATGGCGCTCGAGGCCCTGATTCTGCACATTCCACTGTTGATTAATCAGACTCTATTCTTAGCCATACTTTGGGATTCTGTACCAGGGGCTGATTGAGTTATCAAAGTCAATTCTTTGTAAGCTCTTTGCACCTTCCTAAAGTTGTTGATTGGTCTCGTTCTGCTTTTCCATAACGATCTGGAGTATATGTGTGAGTCGCGCCGCACCGGTGTTTGTTTATGTGCGGCGCGCACGCGCGTGCCTAGACACGCATAAAATGTCAACGCGAGGACTTCGTATTGTTTTTGGCGTCCCTTGCTGCAGCTAGCAACCGCCAATTAATGAATACTAAAAGCTTGCACATAATTTAACTTGATCTTTAACGCAGATTTACGTTCAGAGCAAAACATGCCGTATTTTAGACCTGCATTCCCGGAAGAGCGGCCATGCGAAACTGGTTTCGTGCCTATGCTCGACACGACTTGAATTGTATAAGTGCTACTATATTAGTCCTCTGAATACTAGATTGATTTGTATCAGTACTAGAAGCATTTCCCGCGCGCGCGAAAACCCCTTTGTGATCAAAATTTAGAAGTGAGACTTCAAGGGGCGAAGTTAAGTTGTCTTTCCATGGCACACCGTACTAAGGTTCGTTTTGCCATGAATACTGACAGAGCCTGAGAGAAATTGTGCTTGGATGGAATTAGAGACTTATATCAGTTGAAAATTGACACTTTTCGTGTCAGGCTCAAGGTTCAGCTGTTACTGTATATGAGATTAATATTAGCTGGAATTTGGGATTTAAGGGTTACTCCACGATAATTGCACCATTTGGTTTATGGAAAGATCAATTTCGTGGGTCTGTTGTAATATTAACATCTTCGTGTCAATGAATACTCTGCAGGAGTATCCTTTTCTTTTCTTTGTTTTTCAGTCATGTATTAATCGCGAGACATATTGGCCTTACAGGAGCGTCTTTGTTTGCATATTAAGTTGATCAGTGAAAAGGTGCAGGACGTTACATTTTAAGTGATTATAGTTAGTTCGGTTGAATGGTATGGATCACCATACATCTACCTTTGTGTCTTATAAGTATTTAAAGGTTTGGTGAACGATTAGTACAAAAGGTTGTTTAGCTTTTCAACTAAGTGAGCCATGAGGAAACCCTCAGACTTTTATAAAGACTGAGACATAGGAGCAACCCTAAGTTCCGCACTGAGCTTTCAGCGAGACCCATTGTTTCAGATAACCCCACTCTGAGTTTCACATAAACCATTGTGTGGTAAGGCTGTGTCATGGTTGAGTGCTTCAATAATCCTCATAAGGACTTATCAAGCCACCCTTGCAGATGCTAGTCAGTTGACCAAGGAAACGGATCTTGGTTACCAGCACGGCATCACTTAAATCTTGAGAATCATGTTATTTAGGTAATATTAATCACCAACATTTTGATGATGGAAAAGACCCTAACACTCTGAGCCAAACGTCCACAACCACCGCGTAAATGCGAAATTAAGAAGGATTCACATATGTGGTTTCAGGTGAGAATGCGCATTTAAAGGATATCACGATGATGTTGCTTTTGTCTTGGATGTACACCAAGAGGCCACTGTGTATCAGTATGGGGGGCTAATATTCAGCGAGTTTAGGTCTTATTTGTCAAAGGAGCTACAGTCAGCATTTCCAATCTATTTTTCGTTTCTTCGAACGCGCAGAACTTTCTGGAACAGTATATCATTTGTTTGCGCTTAAGGCACTGTAGTCGCTGCATTTGGATATTTAGATCATATACATTTGAATCAAATTTTACTAAAACTTGGATTTGGGCCTCATCAAAACTCTCGTAGGTCGGTTTGGACTGGCTATAGAACCATGATATTTAGTGGAAGGAAACATACATCTTCAAATCTCTCGATCTAAAAGAGTGTCTTATATCGCGTGCCTTGCTCAAGACGCTTTTCTCGACTCCAATGACTCGTGCATCTATACGCTTCTTTTTTTGCTGGAACATTCAGGTCTTTTGAAGAAGGAATCACATTAGGCTTTTTCAGCTGACTCTCATAGACATCGCATTCTCACTAACGAACGATACTTTTCACCAAAAACTCATTAGAATGGATATCACTGCAATGTTTTTGAAGTTGAAAGCTTACTTGTCGCTCGATAGTCAAGATTTGCAACTTTATGGACAACAAAGTACATAAGTATCTGTTCTTGACTTATTAACTGATATAACCTCATCATGAAAGGTTAGAAGTCGCCCCACCATTGTCACAGTGTGATATCCCATGATCCTAAATATACTACGGAAAAAAATAGCATGGACGAGGTGGCCACAAAACGTCGAACTGACACCGTTCCTGCTCATTTTTTTGCTCAATTTTTTTTTTTCGTTTACCACGTGAATGTCTCGAATAGGTGATACACACAGGATCTTGGGTGCAAAGGTAAACTGTTGCATTTTGCAGCTGACAGGCTTGGTCACCTTTCCCAGGCCCAAAAGACCTGAGTAAGAAATTAACATCTCTTTTGAAGTGAAATAGTCCAAATCAGTCAAAATGCTTGCGCTAGCATGGTATAGGTGGCTACGCTCACTTTGAGCTTTCATTGACACTGACACTGCAGTAATGACATAAGGAAAGAATTATCTAAGATACCCAAAAAAGTGTGATAATCTGAGATAGTTTGAGATAATCAACACTGGCCTCAAGTGTTGGATCTTATGCAACAGCGTGTTTAAGGCGCTGCGCACAGATGATTACAGTATTTGGTGCTGTGGTTTGGAGGCGATTCAAACCCGTGGCACAGATGGCCTCGCGGCAACCGCAACTTTACCGGATCTCAATCCCGACACGATATCAAGGAATATGAATCACTACAAAGTCAACTATGGAAGGCATTTCTAAGCCACAACTTAGCAAGCCAAACTACCAACCACACCACCACACTAGCCAAACAAACCCGTCAGAATCGAATAATAGGCCCCTCTGCGGCATGTAGTTCGACCTACACATAACCCCTCACCGATGCCTGGGGTTTGGGAGCCACGCTCCTCTCAGGCACATATGTCTCGCGATTGTGTCCCTTATATATGGTAGTCTTCGGAATGGGGGGTTCGTGGGAAGATGGGGCTCGGGCACGGGCTTCGGACTCTAGGGCCGGGTTGCTGGGATGGGATGGGCAAGCGGCGGGATTGGCGATCGGGCTGCGTTTTCGGTGGTCGATGGTTTAGCGGACAGATGCAACGTTTGATGGGCTAAAGGGAAAAGCGGGTCTACGGATGTGCGGCTATAGCCGGGGTGAAAATCAGATGAGACGCGGAGCGAGGAGCTTCCAGCGCCAGAAGTATTAAAAAGAAGGATTTTAAGGATTTCAGGACGAAAGTAAGGGTGTTGTGAGCAGTGTTGCCGGTAATAAGTTTTTCCCGCGCTTTAAGTAATTGGGCAAATATATTATATTTATATTTGCGAATAATATGAATATGAATATGCCTCAAATCACGAAAAATAATTTTTTCACGAAATATATGAGTAATTCAGTATAATTTTTGCTCTGCGGAATATATAATAGATATGTTTGAAATATATAAGGCATTTTTATGCTAAATTTTACACGTCCCGAAGGCAAGAGTTTCAATCCAACAAAGGAAAGACTCAACGAGAAGACGCACACCCGGAATTGAAGGATTTGATCATCAAGACGAGAAAGTTGCCCAAAACTGTCCGCAGCATCGTTATTTGCACAATTCCTTTTTGGAAGTTGTCGCCGATCGCAAGCGTGATGAAGGACGAGCGGCGGAGCCAGAAAAGCTTATGAAAAGTAATGACACTCGGGGGCTACCGACTTACAACATGATCGATCGATTCATTTATCTCGGACAGAAAATCACTGAGCTTTTGACGAGAACAAGTCGTTTGTCTGAAGCTAGACGCAAGACACTTGAGCTCAAGGTCTTCAACATCTCCAATGAAGAGTGGAGCTATTTACCAACTGTTCGTGATATACTTCGAATTTTTCGGGAAGCTACACTTAATCTCCAAGCTCACAAAAGCTTGACAGTTAGTTTCACAATCCCTTATGTTCATAGGTTTTTGGAGGAGCTTGAGGACAGGCAAACTAAAGGATTTGAGAGTAGCAACCCTCTTATCACATTAGGCCTAGAGAAGGCGCGAGAGAAGTTGCTTTCTTACTATCCCATAGATGGTGAAGACATCAGTTCGAACAAGAATCTTTACCTTGCCTCAGTACTCGATCCCCTCGATTGAAATTGGATGTGTTCAAGGAGCTTGGCTACCCCCAATCAGTCTTGGGTAAAATCAAGGATTATTTATATCAAGTTTACGACGAGTATAAGCGGCCTCTTGATGTTGTGGAGACGACGGGATCTAATTACACTGGTGCACGAAGGGGAGAATCTGACTTCAATCAAACAAATCATGAGGCGAGGAGTATGCGCGAGAGCTTTCTCTGTCGTGACAGGTCTGGGCGGTCAGACGAGATAAAGGCATATCTCTCCGAGGAAAGAGAGAACGGCGATGAGGATATTGGCACTTTTTATGAAAGTCGAAAGAGAGCTTATCCCGTGCTCTATCTAATGGCAAGAGACTTTTTGGCCACGCCTGCCATGTCCGCGTCTTGTGAATCTTTAGTCTCCCGATTGAATGATGTGGTAACAAAAGAAACGAAACCGCTTGAGCTCAAAAACAATTAAGAATTTGGCATTTCTCAAATCCCTAGGCGTGATATTAGACGAGGCTGAGACAATCTTCGACGAAGAATACGAGGTGGTGGAAGTTAGCGAAGGTGAAGGAACCACTGATCGCCTACAGGTCACCGAATCGGTTGGGCAAAGTGATCATGACTGTAACGACGACGATGATGACTTGTTGGGAATTTTATTTAAACTCAGGCCGCTAAATACTCGCAAAGTAAGTTTCAAAGGCTAGAAATAAGAGACGTAGACTGCGAATCTTGACTGATGCATGTGTGTGAAATACAATGTAGCATATCGAATTGAATGAGACACGAGTTGTTGGAAAACCTGAGAACAGCGTGGCAGATGTGCTAGCACACAGGCAGCTTACTACGTTTGTTAACAGTTTTTACGTGGTTGGGCGAAGAATAATCTAAGCTTAATCCACGGTGTAGAATTCCTGTAAGATATAAATCTATTCTAAAATTGCAAGTGGTAAGTGAAAAATTCTTCAGCATCCAGCATGAAAAATCTTCACAGTATCGTTCTCACTTGTCACGTGATCGTTCCAGATATCCAAAAACCAACAGTCCCATACAACATTATTCGTAAAGCTGATAACAGTATCTTTTTGATTAATGTTGTCAGGTGTTTGAATCTCTGGTCACCAGTTCGTCCACAGACAGTGAGTGTAGAAATATTCTTTCAGTCATCGACATGAATTTTCCGACCGGTAACGCCTTTGTGAACATGTCCGCAATGTTCAACTCTGAGTTTACGTACTCAAGAGTATGCACCCCATTA
>JAKTUB010000107.1:0-29563 GCA_030556465.1 Metschnikowia picachoensis
GGACGGCGCCGGGAGGCGGAGAATGGTGTAAGTCTCGCCCCCCTCCTGAATCGACTATTGTCTCGCGCTCTTGGGAGGACCAACCCCATGGGCCGATGACAGTCTGATAAGTCTGATTAGTTGAGTTCATTGTGGGTAGAGGTCACAAAGCGGATTCATTTCCGATGAGAGATCTCGTGTCGTCAAACGATGCTTGGGGTGAGGTTGCGATCTATTATAGGTTTTTACTGTATGTTGTATAGTTTTTGCGCTTGTTTGGGTGTTCCTGCCATACTCTAACGAGAGCGTACTATAATGTGATATATCTTCAAAAAAAAAAGCAGATTCTTTGAAAAACGTCGGAGAGACGTTGACGAGAATATAAATCTGAAAAATATTGGTCCGTTGACCAATATTTTTGTGATGCAAGCCATGTTGTGTCAAAGTAGCGGTTCTGAAAGGACCCAGATTTGTACTTCGAAAGAACCATTACGCAAAGGTATGGATCATACTGAATCCTTCAAAAACATGCTCGAAGTCGAAGGTGGAGAGACTTGGGGCAATAGATAACAGTGTAAGAGTCTGCTTTATGGGTCAGGCTACTATATCTCCGTCTTCAGCATGCTACAGACTGTTCTGAAGGTGTTATATGGATCTGTGAGGCTGAACCTACTATTCGAAACACATGGGAGCTGGCAGTGTTACGAACGAGACTGTATGACATAGCCGCCCTTCCAGTGGTGGCAGAGACTCGTCCAGCAGCATCTGAGGCACCAATAGTGAGTGGACGTCGGTCTACCGTCACCGGGCCAATAGCAAAGATTTGTCACCCGGTCAATATCTGCTCTATAAGCGATGAGAAACTGGAGACTCTTTCGTCAATATGCCCGAGTGCTTTTTGAAGACTTGATCTGCTGCCACTTCGCAACGTCACCGAGAGAGATTCTGAAGGCGGCAGTACACGTTAAGTTGAGTGGGATGGGGTTTCACTTTCATTTATGTGCGGCCAGATGTTCCAAACAGCACCCAAGCACCAATCATCTGTATTTGATGTTGGAATGATTGAAAAACACATGCGAAAATTTACGCAACCTAAAATGGTACGTCGATACCGTTCGCCAGGTCTGTTTCTCCAGACGCCGGGAGGCAACCGAAGAAATCGTCCTAAAGCCTCTAGAGAATAGCGAAGAAAGTTGGACCGAAGTAAATGACGGACAAGTTGGCACTTCTATACAGCGGCTAGGATAAGGGGGAAGACCTAAGGTTCAGGAAAGTCGGGGACTTCATTACTCGGTGTTCTTACCAGATGTATGCTGGCTTTTTATCTATAGATGTATAATATTGTCACCGTTTGACTGCGGTCTCCCGTTGTTACGAATTATTTCTTTCGAAAAGAAAGAAAGAAAGAAAGAAAGAAAGAAAGAAAGAAAGAAAGAAAGAAAGAAAGAAAGAAAGAAGATAACTAACCCGAGTTCTGTGACTTTTGAGGCGAGGAAGTGTGGTATTTACAGTGTCGCGCCGTTGCAGACCAGACTCAACATCAATGTCATCTGGTCCAGCCCTAGTAAGTGTTCAATATCATTCTATCACAGTCACAGTCATATGGTGTTCTCAAAGCACCGATATTGTTTATTTTCCAGGCATTACATCTTATCACTTCACAACACAACCCGCGTGCCTCTTATTTAGAGGAAGCAGGCATTTAAGGGTCTTCTAGTTAAGGTCCTTTCCGTACATGTATGCACCAACCAACTTGTCTTCTCCTTTGAGCATGGCTACGTTCTTGATGTATCCTAACCGCTCGAAACCAAGTGCCTCCCAAATCTTGTAACTCGCCACATTAGTCTCAAACACGAGATTGAATACAGAGTACACGTATCCCAATTGCGGCGCAATCGCCAAATATTGCTTGCCGAGTTCCTTTCCAAGCCCCAACCCACGCCTGTTATGATTCACCACAAATCCAGCATTGCATACATGCAGGCACCGGCCAATGTAGTTGGGCTTGATGTAGAAATGGCCCAAATACTTATTGTCCCAGAACGCTTGGGGCTCGCCTACCCATTTTGGGTCAAACTCGCCCTCTATCAACACAGCGGCGAAGCCTTCGAAAAAGTACGCTAAAAAGTCGTCGTACGTGAATTCAAGATGATGCGGATACGTTCTTCCCTCATCAATCACGTAGTTCATCTCCTGCCAGGCCAGATGAAGCAACCCGGCAGGCATATCCTCCTTTTTGTGGGCAGTTAGTAAGGTGACTGTCTGGCCCGTTTTGGCAAGCTCAAACACAACATTTTCCGTGAATTTGGGCGTTGTGGCATACTTGCGGTCGGCATATGGTAATGTCTTCAAATGTTCAACGTCGTAGGGCATTCTAGAAGGGTCAGAGACTTACTGGTGTGTGTAAACGAGCGGAATTTGAAAAGGTGAAAGTAACTCTTGTGTCACTTTGGACGAAATCGGTATCTTTATGGGTATATTTTCTGGACACTTCGAGAGGTTTTTTTATGCTTTGACCAAACGCGTTTGGAAATTGGTTCGAGTCAGATCGCGGAATTGCGATTCCGGCCCGCGTCGATGATTCGAGAGTTTCTGATAAGATAAGAGCGAGATGATTTCGCAATTCTCTTTTTCGGCTTGACTGACTCATCTGAGGTCTCATATTTGTAACAAAACCGTGGTTTTCTACTCTTTTTTTCTTTTAAGGTGTTTTTTGAATAAAAATCCAAATCGCTTAAGTAATTTGACCAATCTTCGAACTGATTATTCAAGAAATATTGGTATGTGCGCATACAACCAGTTTTTTTTTTCTTTTCTTTTTTTTTTTTTTTTTGCTTGGAACATCTGACTAAGGACCGGGAGCCAGGATTGCTTACCTAGCCCTCCATAAAACTATAAATGAATATATATTACCCTAGCTAGCTTCGATACCAAGCCTTGGGTTGGTGTCTTGGCTTAACTGCGTATGAGATTTAACTACGACAGTGTTGTTAGTCATGGTGATATTGACTATCCATAATGCTCTTAGGTGATATCAATATTATGTCATATATCAATTGTGCTATTGTCAGGATATTTACTTTAAAAAGGTCTACCTAATATGTCCTGAAGCCCGATGACTCTGGAAATTTAGAAATTTTCGCCCCGACTTGCCAGCAGGTCAAAAGGTCGAAAAGCCCAATCGTTTATACTTATCCTTCCCCGTGCAGACAGACAAGGAGGCCAAAAGGCCGAGTGACCACCCAGATTAAAGAATGTCCGGACCTTTCTAATATAGAGAAGGTTTGGGTAAGTAATGCTCGCGGCACCTTGAACTAGCCAGTGAAACCCTTAAATTGCAAAATCAGAGTTCCTTGTGTACCTTTCCACAACTGAACACACAACGGTGAGGAACAAAATTCGTACTCAGCGTACGCGTACGGAGGCAGGCAGCGTACGATGCGTATATGTGCAGGACACATTTGACTATGTTGTTTATTCCCAGTATCTGGTTCAATACAAGGATGTCGTGAAATATTCGCCTCAGAAATCGACGAAAACCTCATCTCCAGGGCTTGGAAGATTTCGTTTCGGGAGTCAGACTGACGTCGTGCACTCAGAGCATGAGATTGAGAGGTATCTCAAGGCAGAGATGAGCAAAAAGTGCGTAGCCGCGTAGAGATTTAATACGCTACGCTACTCCGTAGCTACGCTCTCTACTCTACGCAACGCAAACGCTGGGTCTCAGCGTAGCGTAGAGAGCGTAGAGCTTATATGCAATATAATCTCTATATGGATAGATAACCGTTCTAAAGGGAATTTCAATGGCTAGTTTTCGAACAGCCCCTGGTCTGCGTGCCCAACATTCTTTTCGAACCGTGAAATCGCGAAATGCGTGCCTTAGAAACGCGTGAACCTTGAATGGCGTGCCTTAGATTATCAGACGCGCCATGTTAGGTGTTCCATTTAGGCAAGTACTACGAGTATTGCCAAGCAATGCACCTCCGATTGTCTTGACGCCAGACCCGAACTAGAGCTGGTCAAGCATTAAACATTAGAAAGGCAGCGCATAATGGTGCTTGCGATTATAACAGTGTTTCTTCCCCAGAAGATAAATCCGCGAGATCAAAGACCACTTTCTTGAGGCTTATCTGGTGTACAAAACTAAGTTCAAGGATACAACAGAAGTCATTCCTGTTGATCCAAATTTGGAGTCTCCCGAGCAATTTGATAGTCTTCAGTTTCATTGGGTCGAGGAAACAATCGAATTCGATGAGGGAAAAGCTGAAAGGTACCTTAGGAAACTCCGCCAGCACGGGCGTCAGGACGTCATAGCATGCTATAAGACTCAACAGTCCCGTTTTCCGATCCTCGCACGCATGGCCAGGGACTATTTTGCTGTGGCAGCTATGTCTGCGCCTTCAGAAGCGCTTTTTTCGCGTATAGGAAACATAGTGACAAAAAAGAGGGGTAGACTTCTGTCCGAGGCGATAAAGATGTTGGCAATACTCAAGTTACGAGGTATCATGAAGGCCAACGAAATGCCCGACTCAGGTCTGGAAAGTGAGGCGGGGCAGGAACTGAGCCTTGCCGGTTTGACGGACTTTGAAGGAGAGGAAGAAGCTTTGAGCTACTTACTGACCACGATCTTGCGACGGATTGTAAAGAAGAGCTGGAGGATAGTATGAACATTCTCCGGCAATAGACCACGGTCACCAGTGCCATGAATTTGCTTGCTTTCTTTTTCGAGCAAATGTTTGTACGTCTGACTTCATCTAATTATACCAGTTTCTTACGTTTGTAATTAGCGCTACTTGCTTGATGTCTCTATTCCTAGAAATACCATAGACTATACGACATCATTCATGATACATACCCAAATTTTGAGACACAGCTTCCTAAATTCTACGCTACGCGACGCATTAGTAGCGTAGCCCGATTTTCACGCTACGCATGCGTAGAGTAGAATTTTTCAGCATCTCTGTCTCAAGGAACCTATCGAAAACCCACGTCAGGACCCTGTTGCATTCCATAAGACTCGAGAGGCGTCATTTCCAAATATTTCTCGCATCGCCAGGGATTATTTCGCTGCGTCGGCCATGTCTGCACCGGCCGAGGCTTTATTTTTTCGCACGGGAGATGTCATTTCCAAGAAGAGAAATAAGCTTCTGCCAACAACGATGAGAATGCTAGCAATTCTCAAGTCCCAAGGAATTATTCGAGAAGACGATATCCCCCAATACAACGCGGACACTGAGGAAGATGCTCATCAGCCTATCGAACTTACTGACGAACAAGAGGATGGGGAAGTGGAGGATTGGCTCATTGTCGACGACGTTGAGGATGACGAAGTAACCGTTGATACCTCAACGGCCACTCAAGTCTTCGAAAGTTAGATATGTGAATCTTCTAAATTTTCTGCACTTTAAAGACATTTTTCTACAAACGATCTAAGTAAATCCCATCTTTCTTGTAGCTATGAAAATCCTCAACCAAATATTTGCAATATCTCCTCTCCTGCATAGTGTTCAGCGTACGGAAGATTCCAGCGTACCTCGTACGCGTAGGGCTTCAGGACATATTAAGTAGATTTTTTTAAAGTAAATATCCTGACAATAGTACAATTGATATATAACATAATGTTATGAGATTTAACTACGACAGTGTTGTTAGTCATGGTGATATTGACTATCCATAATCCTTTTGGGTGGTATTTACTATCGCGTACGGAGTACGTACGAATTTTGGTACGCGTACGCCGAGTACGCGATTTGCTCATCACTGGCGTACGGAGTACAGAGCGTACGGTCGGTACGCGGATTTGCTCATCACTGGTCTGAGCGCCGAGTCTGAGCGCCGGCCACGGCAAGCGCGCAAATCAACAATTCGTGTATGCCGGAATTAGATGGAGGTGCACCACGTTGAGCAGTGCCGAAAAGCGAACGGCATAAACCCCACGAAAACGCATAAAAGCACATAGAATCACGCATATCATGGAAGATAGCAAACGCAACGGCTTTACGGGCGAATGTATGTACAAACTCACAGCGACCGATGACCAATACAAAAAAGCGTCGCATTTTCCCAACCAAATCCGACGAATAGTCATGGATTTGATCCGCCTAGTTTAGGCGCCAGGATTTCCGAAATAGACATATCATATACTAACTTCAGCGGCTAACAAACGAGAGAAACGTAGGCAGCAGATCGCCACGCGGCTCACAAAGATGGAGGCGGCGTTCACCGACGACAAAAGCAACTACTACCGCGGACTTCTCCACAATCTCCAGGCCACGCTAGCATCGATTCAACAGGGCACAAATGACGAGTATTTGCGGCGCAAAATACACTTGGAGCAGGACCGTGACTATGAGCTTACGCGGCTTCGGCTCTGGGAAGAGTACCAGGTGAAACGCGTTGAGGACGAGTACAAGGAGGCGCTTGAAACGGCCACGTCGAACTACAACATGATGGTCAAGCTTTTGAAGGAGAAGTACTACGACAAGCTTCAGAAACAGGTGAAGCAGCTCAAGGAGGATAAGTTGCTTTTGAACCTCGTCAACGCGAGCCTGTGGAGCGCCAATCCAGCGGCTACTCTGTATTCAGCGGTACTGGCGTTAAGTGCCACCGCGGCCGCGTCATCCTTGAGTTTGGCAGACCGTCGCTCGCGCCGCAAACGCGAGTACTCGGCACGTTTCATGGCCGGCGAAACAGAAGATGTTTCCGACAGCGGCGCAGGGTCTGCATCGATGCTGGCGGGCCATATGCGCAACGGAAATGGCACCGCATCGGGATACGCGTCCGCGCTGAAAAGACGCCGCCATTATCAGACACGATACTCGTCAGCAGAGGAAAATTCGGGCGTGCATAGTGGAAGTGGGCCTTTGGCGATGAATGGTGGCGGCAGCGGGAATGACAGCAACCTCTCAGATAAGGATTACGACACATTAAACCACTTGATCATGAACAACGAGGAGGGCGGTGTGTCGCAGATAATTGCTGATAAGGATCGGCCTACAGGACGGCCGCATACGCGCGGTGCTCACCGCCAGTTTGTCGGTGTTCAGGGTCTAAAGCCCGAAGAATTGTCGGACGATTTGACTTTGCTTCGCAACGCCGTGAAACGCGAGAGGTGAGAATTCTTAGCGAACTGTAATAGTGACAAAAAAGAAAGAGAGGGGGGGAGACTTGTCATGGCTGGAACACAGCGGTGATCTGACACGCGGCTAAGATTGACCAAGCTGGCAGACGTTTCAAGGTCTCAGTGGAATGTGCAAGTGTTTTCAATGATTTACGTGTCACTTTCAGTTAAGAAATCCCACCTGGAATGCAATGGTGGCGCTTTGGAACTTCGTCAAGAAGCACGCTCAAACACGGAAACTTTTTCGAAAAACTTTTCACGGCCGTTTGGGCCCGCAAAGACAAGCGGCAAGTCCTGTTGTGAGAAAAGGTATTTCTCGTGTGTTTTGGCCCACGGCATTCAGGATAGTGTTGCTCTAGAGGCATGGTTCAGTATACTTTCAGAGCAAGCTGTTGAACCAATGCTATAGAATACGGCTTCTTTTTTTAAACTTGGGGGGGGGGCTACTCATAACGTCCAAAACTTACAATATTGCCCTTGTTGGTTTGCTGATCAGGCACTTATAGGCAATGTTGCGGACTTTTCGTACCTTGTCGTATTCAGGGCTGTACGAAAGTACGAAATCGGCGGGTTTTGCAATGGTACAGGATTGGTGGGTATTCTGGGGCGATTGTGTCTCTTGGGTGGGAGTAGAAATGTGGGTTGTATAAAAACATCATCCCCTTTCTCGGATAGAACACGATGATTGCCCTGCGTTTGCTGCTAATGTCTCGTGCATTGTTGCTGCACTCACTGGATTATGCCACGTCACCATACTCATTTCTTGATGCTATTAGTTTGATTTTCATCAAGATCCAGACCACCGGCTGACACTATAGATCTTGATACCCCTGCTGTGCCTGACTTGCGTTGAGGAAAATTTTAGCTTGGTTCCTCCAAGCGAGCAACTATGCATTAAAACCTGCCTCAAATTGATAACTTTTTGCAGAAACCAGACAACGAACTCAAAGCACCTAGCTCAAAGATTACGGGATGCTTACAGAAGAGTTCGTTCGTGTTATCATACACAGTGCTGATATTGGCGGGAATTTATACGTTTACCTCGCTGCTACTCTTGATCCTCGAATGAAGCTTTTGTATCTCAGACGAAGAAGTTTCCTCTTTATATCATTACTTGGGTCGACCGGCGTTCAAAAGACGCTTACGATCTCCACGAGGAAGCCCACCAAAAGAAGCAGAACAATGAAGCCTCTAACACCTCAGGCATTGGGATAAGGACTGGTACCTCACCCCTCAGTTTGACACTTTTGAGTTACGACGAACTGTCTGGAACTCACGTGAAAAAAGCTGAACTATACCTCTACGAAGGGAGATGGGCGCTATAAGACTGTTATCGAGTTATTTCAAGCCGAAATAGGCACATATCCCGTTTCTTATGATAAGGCAAAAGATAACTTAGTTATATCAGCCATGGCCGCGCCCGCCTAATCGGTATTCTTCCGCATGAATGACGTTGCTGAAAAAAAAGCGAATGGATGCTCTCGGAAAGGGGAAGATGTTGGCGTTGGTAGAGTTAGAAACATTGTCGGGCTCGAAGGGAGCTTCATCAAGCTGTGACGGCGGAAGGGAGCTAGTAAATTTGAAAGAGATGGAAAAAGAAATGGAAAAAGAAATGGAGAAAGAAATGGAGAAAGAAATGGAGAAAGAAATGGAGAAAGAAATGGATGGAGATTCATGTGATGCAGCGGGGACAAGCGAAGGCATAGAAGCGGCTGCCGTGGACCTTATCGTGATTTAAGTTGACAAGCTCTCGCGAGCTAATTTCTCAAAAACCTTTTTTTACTTAGACTGTCGAAATAGATTACGAAATACCTTTTAGTAGCTTATATTTTTGAGGTTGATCGACATGATGCCAATTCATCCCCAAATTATTGGAAAAACACGAAACCCGTATACCATCATATTCCACCGAACTTGCGTACACTTCGAACAGGATTGTATGCCCGTTTTCGAAAACGATGGCCCTCTCATCGGAAAGACGACATGCACGCCGTCTTCGGACTGTACGATTTAACACTGTTTATATTCTACATGTGAGTAGCGTATAGTGGTTAGATTCACGCAGCGTTGAACGAACCTATGTAGTTGACGAAGGAACTGTTGGCTTTTGAGGTCAGTGATGACGGCATATGGAGGAAAAGAAATTTCCTACTACTTCTTTAAGCGAAAAAAGACATATCATAGATTATATACACAAGGCGCAATAGGCTAGGAAGATTTTGGCTGAAGCACCTTCCAAACCACAGCACCCAATACTGTAGTCACCTGTGTGCAGCGCATTTAACACGCTGTTGCATAAAATCCAACAGGAACTCACGGGGTGTTCCTGCGCCTGGAAGCTAAGCGGAGGAAGTGTTCAACTGTAGGTTTGGAGGAAGGACGTAGTGACTCAAATAAGTCAGGACTATCAGACATACTTAAGGGCACATTAGGTGAAGCTATAACCGAGTTATTAAGGTTCTTGTGTTCTGTGTTCAGTTAAAATGCTTCAATTCTCTACAAGCTAGCGAAATTGTTGTGATACTAACATCTTCGTGCTAATGAATACTCCGCAGGAGTATCCTTTTGTTGGAAAACCTGAGAACAGCGTGTCAGATGTGCTAGCACACAAGCAGCTTACTACGTTTGTTAACAGTTTTTACGTGGTTGGGCGAAGAATAATCTAGGCTTAATCCACGGTGTAGAATTCCTGTAAGATATAAATCTATTCTTAAATTGCAAGTGTTAAGTAAAAAATTCCTTAGCATTCTGCATGAAAAATTTTCACAGTATTGTTCGCACATGTCACGTGATCGCCCCAGGTATTCAAAAACCAACACCTCTTTGTTTGCATATTAAGTTGCTTAGTGGAAAGGTGCAGGAACTTACATGTTGAATGTTTATAGTTAGTTCGGTTGGATGGTATGGATCAACCTACATCTAACTTTGTATATTATAAGTGTTTAAAGGATTAGTGAACGATTAGTTAAAAGGTTGGTTAGCTTTCTAACTAAGTGCATCACGTGGAAAACATCAGTCCTTTATAAGGACAGGTCCATTGTTACAGATAACCCCACTGTGTGTTTCACATAAACCCACTGTGTGGTGAGGCTGTGTTATGGTTTTAACCATCATCATTAGGACTTACCAAGCCACCCTGGCAGATCCTAGTCAGTTGACCGAGGAAAAGGATCTTGGTATCCACCACAGCATCGAGGCTCTCTTATAAACAGTATGGTCACGTGATACTCGACGCCCAAGGCCTATTCTGCAACAGAAACACTATTGGTACTAATTAGAGAATGTGCAGGTTTTCAGAAAGTATGGAGACTAACTGGTCTTCACACGACCGCGAAGCCGGTGCTCGCAGTGAGAATTTTCACCGAGCCAAGACAAAAAGGGTCTTTTCTTCTTCGCCACTAAAACTAAAAGTACATAAAGCTCAAACACAGGCGCAGTAGGTCGAATACTACCAGACCGAAGCACCTTCCAAATATTGTCCCTAGATTGCAAATACCTGTGTGCGGCACATCTGACACAGTGTTGCATAATATCCAACAGAATGAGCTTCACATCTACGTTAGTCAATCACAGTGTGAGATAACTGATTATTAGATACGGCATATCACATGACATCACATGATATCACATGATATCTGGCACGTGATGTATGCATCGAAGAATTATACGCATAACATAGCGAGAAAGCTGCGCGCCCTATTTAGGCTACTCACGCGCATTATTGTTCGCCCTCGTATCTGCGAAAAAGGCTGTTCAATCCATAAACGTGAAAACACCTGCGGGTAGCTGACCACACGAATCGTGTCTCTACTGCACTTGAATTATTTGTTTTTCTTTAGTCATGTACTGCTACTGTATATAATGGACACAATCGCGAGACATGCGGCTGAGAGCAGCGCGGCCCCCAAGCCAAGCCCCCAGGTTTCGAAGGCTTATGTGTAGGTGGAACTACATGCTGCAGAGGGGCCTATTATTCGATTCTGACAGTTTTGCTTCGCCACGGTGGTGGCGTGGTTGGTAGTTTGGTAGTTTGGCCCGTTAAATCATGGCCTAGCACTCTTCACATAATAGACTTTGTGGTGATACATACTCATACTCGTTCAAATCGTGTCTGGATTGAGATCCTGTAGAGTTGCGCTTGCCGCGCCTCGAGGCTTGCGTGGGTCGAAGGCAATGCAGCACCAGCCTATGTGCACTCCCATTATACTCCTGGCCGTCTTGCGTTGCGCTGCGTTTGGGCAATAATCTTGGCTCATGACGTAGCTCGGTCGATTCGCAGCTAGCCATCCGTGTATTCGGGCCCAATTAAACATCCAGACTCTTATATAATGAAACCTCCGCGTTCCCAGAACACCCTTGTGCATTCGTCTGCGCTGCAGGGACATCGCGACCGGGCGCGTGTGTGGGCACTTTTTTGCCGTTGCTGCTAAAAATATATCGTGTGGGTGCCCAAACAGCTTTTGCTGTCTTCCCACGGTTTTTCTTCCCTAGCTTGCGGAACGGTTTGGCCCAGAGAATCTCCTTCGCCACATGTTAATATTTGTATCCGCGTTCTTTAACTCCCGACCCGTTATCATCAGTTTTTTCATAATTTCATAAACCAATGAAAGAGGGTACCTATCTGGATAGCTCAAGCCCCATATCTGGCATCCAAGAGTTCGAAGAGTATCTTGAGCCCACACAAAGGCTGACGTGGGCAACCACAAAACGTTCGATCAGCTACCATGCTTCTCGTTTGAAGCACAAACACCAGAGATGGTGGTTTTTGCTACGAAGATTTTTTGGGTTGGGGTTTGTGGCAGTGAGTTTGAGTTTGCTCGTTATATCGAGTGTGGGGCATGTAAGGCGACTCAAAGCTGACGGGCGGCCAGACTTTTCACATGACAAAGCGGAGAATTTGGCTCGCAAAAACTTGTCGTCGTCAAGAGATTATCCCTTCGAGACGGGCTGCCGCGTACCGGATACGGAAGCACCTCGCGCCAATGCGTCTTTTGTGATGTTGGCGAGAAACTCCGAAGTCGATGATGTTGTGAGCTCGATGAAATCCTTGGAGAAGCATTTTAACCAGTGGTTTAATTATCCGTGGGTGTTTTTGAACGACGTGGAATTCAGCGAGGAGTTCAAAGACGCAGTTAGAATGCATACCGATGCGGAAGTTGAATTCGGGCTTGTCCCGCCTGAGCATTGGAACTTTCCGGACGATATCGACCGCACCGAGCTTCTCGAGTGGATGGAGGGTCAAGGAGACCGCACGGTTTTGTACGGCAATATGGAATCGTATCACAAAATGTGTCGTTTCTACTCTGGCCATTTCTATGACCACCCATTGGTTCTCAAACGTGAATGGTACTGGCGAGTGGAACCCAAAGTGAAGTTTTTCTGCGATTTGACATACGATCCGTTTATCGAAATGGAGAAACATAATAAAAAATACGGGTTCACAATAACTTTTGGCGAATTTACTACACGGTACCTTCGTTATTCGCAGTGACTAAAGCTTTCATCAGAGAAAATAAGATAAAGGTTCTGTCAGCATGGGACTTAGTCGCCAAAAATTTTCCGACAGTGACAGGGGAGAACTCTGATCGGTACAAAACATGGAAAGATGCCACCGACTTGAGAAATCAAGTTGAGGGCCGTGTCAATCTAAAGCATTTGCTAGAACAAAAGAAAAAGACGAACGAAGATTTCGAAAGCATTAAAGAGTTTCTGCATGTCACTAATATTTTCGAGCAGTCGACCGAAAAGCCACCGCTATACGCCGATAGAGCCGCGGATGAAGAGTACAACTTGTGTCACTTTTGGACCAATTTCGAGATTGCCAAAACCGAAATCTTTCTCTCTAAAACATACCAAGACTATATCAAGTATCTTGAGAGTGCTGGAGGGTTTTACAAGGAGAGATGGGGGGACGCCCCGGTGCATTCCATTGCCGTTGCAATGATGCTTCCGGCGGAGCAGATGCATTATTTTAGAGACATCGGATATAAGCATTCCACGATGTTTCACTGCCCAGGAAACGCTCCAGGCAAACAGCTTCCATATGAAGGAAATGTGTACACGGATGATGAAAAACTGTGGTATAAAAGGGTATTCGGCAGCAGTCCCGATAAGCCCGTCCGGAACGGGGTGGGATGTCGGTGCGAGTGTCCTGTCTGGACGCGTGGGATGGAGACTCGAGACTCTGGTTGCTTGAAAAACTTCGCCAAGGTTCTATCGGATGGGTACAATCCGGCTGAGCCAGTGGATATCGATAAATGGGAAAGAGTAGCACAGAGGAAGCTTGATAGGAGGCTTCGAAATGGGGAGAAGATTGGACAGGACGACAGGAGACATAGAATCGGATAGAAGGCCTTTGGAAGCCAAACAATTGGGGCGGCGTATAGACTACGCCCCATATTTATTGTCGATTTTACGACGCATAGTCCGGCATAGGTTCTAGAACACATTATACATGAGGGTATACCATCGTATTATTAGCAATGTGCTTTCGAAACACTCTTCATGGTGAGGTGTTATATAGAGAGGTACTGTGTAGTTGTAAGCAAGGTTGCAAGCAATGCACCTATTGTTGATGCCAGCGTGGGTGGCCACAAAAAATGGAAGCAGACTCCATTGTCTGGCTTGAGTATATAATTGTGGCTCGTCTATTTCCATTACTTTGTTGTGGGAGGCAATCAGGCTGCCCATGCCAGAGTCTGATAAGTAGTCGGAGGCTACAAATTAAGTAACAATTTTCGAATCGATCGTTAATTCTAATATACACTGATAAACAGAAGCTAGTAATACAAGGCGGCGCCCGCAAAGAGGGTAAACGTGAGCACAGGGTAGTTTAACCACCGAAACCGTACAAGGTTCTGCCCTGTCTCTTCAAAGCGTACACAACATCGAGCGACGTGACAGTCTTTCTCTTGGCGTGCTCGGTGTAAGTGACGGCATCTCTGATGACGTTCTCCAAGAACGACTTCAAAACACCTCTGACTTCTTCGTAGATCAAAGCGGAAATACGCTTGACACCACCTCTTCTGGCCAATCTTCTGATAGCTGGCTTTGTGATACCTTGGATGTTGTCTCTCAAGATCTTTCTGTGACGCTTAGCGCCACCCTTTCCAAGACCTTTTCCTCCTTTTCCTCTGCCAGACATGATGATTATTGATTATTTGATGTTTAATTGATGATATGAAAAAGTTTTGAGTGTGCGAACGGGCTGTTATTTATACGAAATCCGGTGTTTGCACCCACTTCGAGGCGTAAAGGGCCAAGTTGTGGTGCGGACTGCAGGCGGGGGCAGGTGCAATCAGGGCCAAAGAGGGCCAAAACATGGAGACAACGGTGAAGGAACAAAAGCACGTTTCGCGAGTTTTCGCCACGAAAAAGCGTCTTTTCGCTAATGCTGAGTTTTCCCGCGCTGATGCGTACATTCCAGAACGTGGAAACACTCGCTTTTCGCGAAGGCCGCTGCGACGCGCGCGCGCCGCGTGTCTTTTGTCGACGCGAGAAGTTGCTGTATCCTCCCGGTTTCGCGTCGTGCACGTCGTTCTACGCACTTGCGCACGCGGCCGCGTGTAGCCGTGATACCGCGCCAGTGCCTGTTTTGCAACGTGGATTATGGCAACAGCAGACCGCGGGGCCAACGCGCGATTGCAAAAATACAACCCAATGATATATAAACCAAGGCATCCACTCACCATCGTACCATTTTTTTTATCATCAAATCATTTACAATGGCTAGAACCAAACAAACAGCTAGAAAGTCCACAGGTGGCAAGGCCCCAAGAAAACAATTGGCCTCCAAGGCTGCCAGAAAGTCCGCCCCAACCTCTGGCGGTGTCAAGAAGCCCCACAGATATAAGCCAGGTACCGTTGCCTTGAGAGAAATCAGAAGATTCCAGAAATCCACCGAACTTTTGATCAGAAGGTTGCCTTTCCAGAGATTGGTCAGAGAGATTGCCCAGGACTTCAAGACCGACTTGAGATTCCAGTCTTCTGCCATCGGTGCCTTGCAGGAGTCCGTGGAGGCTTACTTGGTGTCGTTGTTTGAGGACACTAACTTGTGTGCCATTCACGCCAAGAGAGTCACTATCCAAAAGAAGGACATTCAGTTGGCTAGAAGATTGAGAGGCGAGAGAACTTAGGGAGCGCGTTGCATTTGAATTTTATGTAAATTACTGTACAATACACAATATGGTTATTTTTTGTTGTAAACACCGGTCGGTGGTGCCCTACGACTACAATTGCCTAATCTGGCGGCGTGCATATAAGCTAAACTGAGTTTTTCAGGTGTACGGGTCTCTGCATTCCACGCAGCAACCTTCTCCAGGTTTCACCGGCGATTGCAAAAAGCCTTCAACTGGACTGCAATACTTGTCTACGCTAGCACTACCCTGACGTGTGTTTTTCTGTTACCAAACAGCGCCATTTCTGATTGCCCAGCTTTTGTTTCTGTGAAAAAAGGTGGAAAACTCACACAAATTCGACCAGTTAAACATTCACCTAATAAACCATGGGAGACATTCAACAAACCGCCACCAACTACGTTGATCTCGCCGGGCAGTCTCCATTGCCGCCGCTCGCAGTATCCGCTCTGCTCTTATACGTCGGATTATCCTCCCCCACGGCAATCGCCTCCAAACTCGGCTCTTCCGGCGGCTCCTCTCTGTTCTCAAAACTGACCACATTAACGAAACCAACAAGGGTTACATGCCTCCTTTTCGGAGCGGCCAACGCTTTGGGCTCCTACATTATTTATGACGGGGACGTCACCAACGGCGCAGGCTTCACTTTTGCGTGGCTGACGTTGTACTTGATAGTGAATGGCCGGCCTTCCTTCCGTAGCATGTTGCGTGGCCGTTTGAGCCCCGTAGCGCTCTCTGTCTTGGCGTTGGGTAATGCAGGTATCTACGGCAAACAGTTTTTCTGGCCCGCGAGAAAGCTCTCGTGAGATCAGGTGGTAGGTGGGGAGGTGAAAGAGCAGAATGAGATGGCTCTCAGATCGAGTTCTGGTTGAAGTCCAGCTATATAATATGGAGGAAAACAGAAAAAAGAAGGAAAATAAAAAGGAATAAGAAGTCTTTTTGCAAGTATCGTCAATTTGAGGTATGATCACCCCTGCGTTCATCACCGTGAGTAACCTTGTGCACTCTATGCTGTGTTTAATTGTCCCCTATAAGCTTCCAAACGAATACACGTTTTGAACACAAGAATCCCATAAACGCGTAAGATTCAATTGCCATGCCGTGGCTGAAAAGCCGCAAAGCACTAGGTTGGAAAGTCTCTGGGAGTCTCATAAATAGCTGGCGTTTATGAAGTCACTGTCATTTTGAAAGGACAAGACCTTCCCTGTGACAATTGATAGAGTCAGCGTCAATTTTTTTTTTCTTTTCCTTTTCTTTGAAACCCTCTCTCTCGACCCCACTTTCTCTTTCGTAGAAACAGAACCATTCAATGATACATTGCTCTCGTGCGATCAGTATGTCTTTGTCAAAATGACCGAGGCGTACCTTAAACGATGTAGATTCGTGAAAGCTGAGCTAAGTCCCGTAAACCCTCGAGTCTCAATCTCAAAGCAATGTTCTCGCGAAAGCCGGTGGATATTCAAGAAAAATAAGAAGCACAATTCTCATGCCAAACAAAACAAACGATTATGAATTCCCCGTGATCGCTATCCTGGATGTAAAGTGTCTATAAACAGTGTCCTGATTTTTCACACCCACGTCATCGGTAGAAACTGCTTCTCCTCGGCGTATTCAAGTATACTCGATACATCATATAATTCAATGAATTGCTGGTCCATGGGCCGTTCTTTTGGAGATGCGAATTTTCGATACTCGTCAAAGATAATCGTGAGCGACCAGCCTTGAAGCCGGCGAAGCACGCCAACCAAACAACCCGTACGGTGCTTTCCTCGATTACAATGGATCAATATAGGCTGATTTTCCGGGTTTATCACGATTTTGAGTGCTTTTGTGATGAGTTCACTGCTGATCTTAACAAACGGCTCCTTGTTTCCTGACATTCCAAGCTGAAAAAGCCGGATGCCTTCTTTCTCGAAGAATTCCACCTGCGTCTGCGGATACTCCTCTGGAATCAAGCAAAGTACAGACTTTAGGCGCAATTTTTTCAAGAATCCAAAGTTCTGAGTCTGTGGGAATGACAGGCGGTATATTTTGTTGACCACAGGCGCAAAGTTTTCTGGCGGCGTGACTGTTTCGGACTTCAAGGCCACTTCCTGGCTCGTAATCTGCAGGGGCGTGATTTCGCCGGCATTCCCGTCGAACTTGTCGTCCAAATCCTCTTCATATACAATCTCATCCTCCTCCGTATTTGCCTTAATGTTATCCTCGGCCTTGAGGCCCGCCATTCTGGATCGTAGGTGGGCCACATCGCCCGGAACCTCATGTGTCACGTGCTCTCCGTTCTGGACGGTACAAGTCTCGGGAAAACTGCTTTCGGGCTGCGATAGACTCGGTACCGGCAGCACACCAAGATCCTCGTCCATTTGAAACGGGCTTTCTTCAAATCCAGCCATTTGTGATGTACTTCAGTGTGGTTCTAACGCCTGATACAGGTCAAGCAGAGTGGTATATCAAATGCGTATTTGGTCCGGATTTTAATAGGCACAGCAACTTTTCAAGTTGACTATTATAAACTCGTTAGATATTTGGGCGGAAGTTTTATGCAAGTTTTTCAACCCGAGCTTTCTGATGGGCAGTTATATGAACTTGTAAAGTATGTTCGACTCTAATCTGATAGGCCGAGCGAATATGCCAGACAGTGTGCACACTGCGTCGACTAGTCTTGATATAGTGATGAAGAAAAGGGTACACCAAAGCGGGCACATGATGAATGTTTGATATTTTTTATGGATAAATCAAAAAACAAATAAGATTTTCCCAGGTAGAATAAAATCGGTCAGGGAAGAAAATTGTGTGAACATTGAAAAACTTAATGTCAGTTACGGTTTCTCCATACCATCACGCAGTGAAGTGCGTTTCGCCATAATTACGCGCGCAATGCATTTTTGTCGGCGTAAAGTTGAATTTTGTATGCGTAACCGTCTACGTATTGCGTAATGAAATTTTGAGGACCCGCGTAATGTTCTGCGTATCAACGTATTACGCGAGTAATTGCGTATCGAGTGTTTTAGGCGAATTGATATGGGATACAGACTCTTAGAGTAATTTTGCATGTTGATTCCTATTACAAGGATCTCTAAACAAATTTTTATTTACATCAAGCTTAAAGGGCTGCGGTAACATAGCTTTATAGGTCGCGTTGGGTCTCATTGCCCCCATTTTCTTGAGCGCGCGTGCCCAATTGTGCATCCATGATTGTTGAAGTATTCAGAACTTCCATGAAGTTTGGAGCCTCATCAACCAATACCGTCTCATCTAAGGGTTTTCCACAAGGCCTCCGAAGTTCGAGCGGCTTTATCGTGAATGGAGCCAACCGATTTCTTTTTTTTTTGATAATAATTTTTCAAATTCGAGAGAAGAGCGAGTCCGAATGCCTCGACATTGCTGTTGGCCAAGTAATCCTTTGCAATTCGACTCGTGAATGGGTATTTTGGGCTTCCGGTCTAACCCGCTTCACTAGTGAAATGGATCCCTACACCGTTTGAAGTAAGCGGCAAACCATGAACTGAGCAAGAAGTTTTGAACGTTCTCGCAAAGATCTTAATGGCGTAAGAGAAATTGTAGACTGTAAGACCATAACAATTTTTGGAAGCGAGAGAAATCCTGCTACATACTCGAGCGAGTTACACAATTTGCAAATTTCCGAAAAGTGATACGTCAGATATAGTATGTTGAAGAGAACCTGGGTCGATTTCTAGATGTGGCCGAAGATGTGTTTGAGACGTTTCAGAAAGAGCCGATGTTGCATGTTCTGAAACGTCTTTATTGTCCACGCAAATTTCATGCCCGATCACCAGAGAGACTGTATGAGGGCAGGGTATTTTGCTTTTTCCCCTTCAAAGATAGTTTTCTGGATAGCTTCTAAGCTTCATACAAAGCTTAAAAAGAACATTACGCAAACCTTACGCATTACGCAAAACGATACGCAACCGACTACGCGAGGCTTGAGTAATCGTAACAGCTTGCGTAATGCGTAATAAACGTTTTGTTACGGTAATACGTCGACGTCGAGCAAAAGGAAATTACGCACAACACTGCCATCACGACTGGACTCAACTTGGTGCGGCCCGCAGCGAACGAAAAAAAAAACCGCCATTTGTTAACACCATCCAAGAGATAAGTACGTACAATGAGCCCTGTTCATAAGGATCCTTCTTTTTCGGCAAAAACTGGGATAGTATTCAGATTATCTTCTTAAGAAGTTCTTAAGAAGAGTGAAGACGGTGTACAGATTTTCTGTTTTATATAAGTTGATAAGAACGATGTCAGGGCCCTGGTATGACCAGCAGGTGGTGAGTACACTCCAATTGGAGTTCTGACAGGTGTTCAGCTCTCTCTCTCTCGGTGACATCAAACTTATCCTCATATCTCAGGGAAGGGGTGTCACCAGTGTTCGGAAGCCGATGCGTACTATGACAATCGCTAGCTAGAACGTTATAACTGGTAGTACTGACTTTGCAAATTGTACGGATGATACTACCGACCCTGATATCTCTATTGGAGATATGAAGAGTAAGTTTCATATTCCATCTTCGGATGTTTCAGAGGGAGCTGAGAACGATGAGGCTCAACGTGCGGTATTTCTATCTGCGAGAAATAATGTTGAGCTCTTCTGTGCTACAAAGGTCAAGTTCTGAGGACTTGGTGCCTGAGTCATTTGATGATGCTGAAGATCAGCGAAATGAAGGCCGGCAACGTGTTGATAGGATTGAAGTCCGACGGTATGCACTCCAATGGCTTCTTACTCGTTCGTCATATTATTCAAAAGTCCGGCCTTGACTACAAGTCCATTGCCCCATGGGCTAAGAACGGAAGGACCATTGGCGAGGAGCTTTTGATTCCTACCAAAATCTACGTGAAACAACTTCTTCCATCAATCAAGAAGGGCTTGTTGCTCGGAACGGCTCACATAACCGGAGGCGGTTTGGTGGAAAATATTCTTCTAAATCACCCAATCGATCAAACGAGATAAAGGCAATCGGCAAAGTAAGGGACGCCCTTAACGCTAACGGGACCTTGGTTCCAATGCAACAAGACATATGCCCTGGTAACTGTCGTTGGGTCTTTTTTCTCGGAAAGATGACGGGAGGTTCAAAGTTGAACTTGTGACTAAAGGCTGTGTTCAAGTACCTAGGGTGACTATGGTGACTTTTTCCTGGTGATTAAGTATACCAGTCTCAGGTAGATTTGAAGGCAGTTGTTGAAGGTAAGGAAGATCCAGATGACGAAAATGAGTATTATCTGATTCTAGGGAAGCTTCGTTATGCTGTTCATACTGTGAGATCTGATATCGCGTACATTGTTATTGAAGCTTTTCAGATATCTTCTCGAGTCAAAGAACAAACGTTAAGAGGCAGTGAGGTTTTGTGCTGCGCTATCTTGCCGGTATCGCAGAACATGGTATTGTGTTTCGAATGAGAAATAAGACAAGACATGGCGTGATCATGAGAGATTATGCCCGCCCCTTTTCGTTGCCTTATCGCAGAAAGACCATAAATAGAGGTCTCTGCTTGATGTTTGAGACCGTTCTAGTTCTTCAGTTTAGATGTCATCGAATACCTACACTAGTTAATGATAAGAAGGTACCGTGAACATAATAAACGAGACATTTTTTTAAAGGTGAAGATCGATCAGGAGCAACAAAAGTCAACTTGGCGAGTGAATACAGATGCGATCTCAAACACAAGTGACTAAGCATCCCATCCCCTTATTTCTGCTTCAAGTGGGTCAATGTGCTTTGCAATTTCTCTGAAGTTGTGTCAGTGAGTCATGACCTCAGCTAGGGCTTGCGAAGTTGACGGCTTAAAGTTGACAAGGGCTCGACCCTATTTAGCCAAGCTTTATTGGCCAAGTAGAAGAAGAAGGGAGTTTTCTCCTCTAAGGTAAACGAACTTTTCGGAGTCAGCCAACGTGTTTATTTATATACAGTGCACTCAAACCATATAATCTATCAGGATGCTAATGTGTGGCTGCAAATTTGTGTGGAATTCAACTCATCAAGCTCTTTGTCTCCTACCATATTTTTGACCATCACAAATTCTTTATCACCCTTGATGTACCGTCTGGAACAAAGTTGGTCGCGCTTTCATCTGAAGTACTCTGCAAAATGTATATAGACGTTTTCGAGTCACTGACAGCAGGTGGACAAAAGCCCAGACTTCCGCCAGCACATATTGACGATAGCGCTAGGCATCAAGTTCCAAGCCTGGATGCTCCGTTCAATTGCTTTTCGAATTGTCACTTGTCCAAAGGCCAATCTCTATTCTCTTTGGCCATTTATTGAGATCCTTGTTTTGAACAGCTGCAAATTGTCACATTTTGAGGATTCAACCAGAATGTTTCCAGCCAGATGAGTGGGGTCGCCTGCATCTGGCAAAGCCCCGAATATTATAGATGATACATTGTGTTTTTGCAGCCTCTCAGAAAAATATTGCCTAAATCTTCCTCAACTTGAACCCTCAACTCGCCCGACCATACCACGTTCCTTCTCCGAATTCTGACTCAAGTGGCCTCTTGCGATATCATAATCCTGTCCTCAATAACGTGTCGATCAAAGGCTTGCAGCCATTCCGTCGTGATGGTGTTGTCATCTACGCATTCCATTGGATCTGTGAATGCACCTAAAAGACGTAAACTTCGGTTTTAGAACGGTGATCGGGTTCCTTTGTTGCATAGTCGCTCATTTATCTCTTGCACTAGTGGAAATAGAATACAGAGATGTGGTGATTGACTTTCTTTCTGGAGGCAGCATGATACTGCCCTCTTTGTATACCCGCTGTTAGGCTGTGAAGCTTGCAACAGGCGTGTTTTACTCGCCATCGCGTGTATTTCAAGAATATGGTCACCAATTGAACAAAATCGCTGGTAACACTTTGTTCCGGTCAATAAAATGTATGTTTGGGTCCTCCAAAGGGCCTCTTCCAGCTATTTCACAAATCCCATAGGGTTTTGAGAGGCCTCACATGCATGGCTCCATCAACACGTTCAACTTAGTTCATAGGTCACTATTGGCACAGAAAAAAACAGCTACCTCGCGCCCAGGAAGGGGTTCAGAAAATACTTCACTTGTATCAAAGCTCTATGAATGTAACCTGGTCATACGAGTCCTCAAGCCTCCAACAATGGTGTGTTATACAGGTTCTTAACCTTCTGCTCAATCTACTGTTTGGAAAGATGTTTTTTCGAAAAGTGTGAAACATGCCAAAAGACAAAGGTTTTTCATATAACTATGGAAAACAGAGAAACAAAATAAGTAAATTATTTTGGACTCTGGTATATTCTTAGCTGAAGAATGTGAGTCCAAATTGAATTGTTGAACAATACCACTAGGAAACCAGTCAAACCGATATTTCGAAAATCCTCTTTGCAAAAAACAATATTGGCGTTGTAATCGTATTTGTAAGATCTTCTTTCAAAACATAACCTGGTCATATTTTCAGAAAAAGCTGGATAAAATGTTTCTCACACCAAAAAGACGCTGTTTGAGAGATAACCTGGTTACTCTTTCTATATCCGTTCAATAGATGAGATCCCTATAAATAAGCCTTATCGTTCTTTTTCAGAGGAATCAGCAATTTTTTTTAATCTAACAAAAAGGCTCACGCTCGGGCCTGACTTGTCTTGAGTCAGCCCTTCCCATATTTGATGACTAACGACATACGAGAAAGTACATCTGATTCAACAACTAAAGACATTCCCGAATGACATAAGAAATCGGCTTAACTCGCCCAAACTAAAAAAGAAATGATTAATTAAAAAGTAACTAGATATCGAGACCCCAAAATCTACAAATCAATGCTCATAAGCCTGTTCCAGCTCCACCTCTCTTAATATGCGCTCGATCGAATCTACGTCGGTATGCAACCCAGCTGCGTCAGAAATGGACTCGGCCAAAGTTCCCTTTTCGTAATCCGACACCGGGCTGCCTGTTTTCTGAACTTTGTAAAAAGACGCCAATGTCCTATCTGTAGATTCATCCGTGCTCGTCCTGCTAAAAAACGAATTCTGGCACGAGCTAGGCGTGGATGTATTATTTGCAGAAGAGGCCCAGAGCGAGCTAAAAGGCAAGTTGCAAACAACAATAATCACGCTCAAGTTGAATTAGACAAGACTCTTGGTGCCTGTATAGGACCAAATGACCATGACTCCGGGAATAATGCACGTTTGGGTCGCCATAATCAACAAAATGTGCATGGCATCAAACTGCTTCAAGCCCAACACACGTCTTGTCCTCACGGCGACGAGCAATTTTGCCATCAAAAGCACGCAAGTGTAATTGATTGAAGCGGCAAACATGATGAAGGGAAGATTGTTTTCCCAGCTGGTGAACGTCACGTACTCCTCCACGAATTGCGCTCTAACGCTTTGCAAATTATGCGTCACACTTATGATGTATAACACAATCACAACCACCGCAAGAGCAGCAGAAATGGCCAGGAATATCATACCTGGGGAACGGGCTTTGGATGACTTGAAGATCACATGGATCTGATACACGAGAATACACTCGATGCACGCAATAAGTAACACGTAGAAAGTGTTAACCGCAATTGTCATGTGGAAGCTATCCCAGTAGTCGAAGAACAAGCCTGTGTATGAAAAACTGAATGAATTGAGTGGTCCAAGAAGGTATCCAATGTATAGCCCGGACCGAATTACAAGAAGCAAGAGGGATATCTGGTGCAAAACGAACATGGGTGTCTTTTTGTTGATGATAACAAACCACGAAACAAACATTAGTAATGCAGCGGCGCCGATGGCAAAGCCTTGAGCAATCGCCAAACGGATGCTTTCATGGAGAGAGCCGTCCAACTGGCCAAAGGCCACGGACAAGACGGTGTCCTCGATGGTATAATTGAGTAGCACATCTGCTGGGTCGAAGTCGGAGATCATTATGAGGGACGAAAAGGCCCCTTTCTTCCACAGAAACTACGTGTTCTTTTATAATTCTACGCATGCAGTGTGGGTGCAAATTTGCGTCAGCTAAGTTTAAATCACCTGCCTTTTTGGGCGATCGCAATGGTATCCAGTGGTTGATTTGCAGACGCACTTTATCGATGAGTGGAAACATGCAAGACCCGCATTTAGCGTTAACTCAAAGCGCACAAGCGTGACAACGTGCATTGAGACGGCTTTTGAGACGCTTTATGAGATGGGTGTTTTTTTTGCCTCAAAACGTGACTTTGGAGATTTTGCTTGGCTCCTTTCTCCAATAGAGTATGGCTGCAACACAGGCCGGTCGCCGGCGGCATCAGGCTTCCGCCAGGAGACTTCAGCATGACGCAAGAAGGAGGCGAACACGTAGATCAGCGATCACAAAGAGACGCGTCTATTTTTGATAAAATCTTCACCAGTTTGTGAAACAACAAAACTAGGAATTAACTTGCAATCTTTACTCGGTCTGCATCCGACTCCAGTTCCGGAATTCTCGCGGCATCACCCATAATAGGAGGCGGTTTTAGGTGAAGTCACGCGCGGGCTGATACCTCGAGATAATGAGAAAGAAAAAAAAATGAAAAAAAAATCAATCTGATGATATGGCAGACAAACATACATATTGAATTGTGGTATAAAGGGTGGAGAAAAAAATATATCTGGCCCGTCAAATATGGAGAATTGTAAAGCCAAATATTCAACAGTGACAAAATCAAACCGTGTCGCTAATCTATCGTTTATGAGCTTGTTCTTCTTTTTTTTTTTTTTTCTCTTTTTTTCTCTCTTGCATGAGGCTTCGTATATTGATAGGTGGCCTTTTTTCATCTCGCTCGCTCGGTGATTGGGGCCAATGCTGGCTGTGACTTGTACTCTCGCCAATGAGAATCCGGCTCCGATTAAAACAAAAAATAAATACGTAGGCTGACTCTTCAATTTTCTTCCCACCCACAGTTTATCTGTATATGGCGTAAATTTTTATAAAATCATCAACATTTCAATTCTGTTCGGTCGTTTGATTGTTTGATTGATTGTTCAATATTTTTTTTGTTTTCATCGGCCTAGCGCTTGCCCGAATATTCAGGCGGTCGCGTCGACCCGCACACCGCTCACATCATCCATCTTGCACCGGGCCAGAAACTAAAACACACAAAACAAGGCGCCCAAACGTTCACTCCGACATTTTTTTTGCGCATTACCGCCAAATCACTGCTGCCAACAGTCACAGTTGCACATATACCAAAATCTGCGGAGGAATTGCCCGTCTGAAGCCCGTATAAGCACATTTCCCCCTTCTGGATGTCAGACCAAAACGACATTTCGATGTTGGATGTTTCCAACGCTCTTGACAACATTAGTAGCGAGTCGCAGCAGCAGCCGCAGCGACGCAAGCTGACGCTCATTCTCACGGACGAGCCCGAGCTGGAACAGATGCACGTTGAGAGCTCAAACCCGGGCGAAACGACGGATTCGCACGGACCATCACTGGAACCAGGCGTAACACACGCTGCGCCGGCCCCTGAGCAGCCCGTAGCCGCCCACGCGGTACCTGAACAGGAAATCAATGTTCCTGTGGACATTACGTGGCTGCAAGGCGGGGACAAAGTGTACGTGACCGGGTCTTTCACAGGCTGGCGCAAAATGATAGGTTTACAGAAGCAGGCGGACAACACGCACGTGGTGACGCTTGGATTACCGGTCGGAACGCACCGGTTCCGGTTTGTGATTGATAACGAGTTGCGGTTCTCCGATTTCTTGCCCACAGCGACGGATCAAATGGGCAACTTCGTCAACTACGTGGAGGTCACGCCGGAACACGTACAGATGCACTTGCGCCAGCAGCGGAAGTTTGAAGAGGAGCAGCAGCAGCAGCAACGCGAGCAGGAGGCGCGCAAGACGCAGCAAAAAACCGCACAGAATTCGCAAAACTCGCTGAGAAATCGCTCGTTGCAAGGCCGCCCTCGGTCGGACTCGATTTTCAAGTTCATCTCCGACGATGACGATATGGGCAACGGGTACCTGCGTTATTACGATGATGATGTGGAACCGAACACAGACTCGAGACCTCTCAACTACATCAATGACATTCCGCCGATTTTTGTCGAGCCCAAAGTGATGGAAAAATACTACATGGCGATCGACGAACAGTCTAAGTCACCGAACGGGACGCAGCAGGCGTGGCTTCACCCGCCGCAGTTACCGCCACAGCTCGATAGTGTCATCTTGAACAATTTCAACTCGATGGACCGCGATAATAACTCGGGCGCATTGCCAATTCCAAATCACGTGGTTTTAAATCATTTGGCCACCACTAGCATCAAGCATAATACATTGGCGGTCGCGTCGGTGGTGAGATACAAGCGCAAGTACGTCACGCAGGTATTGTACGCGCCGCTACAGGGTCTGTCTTGGTGATCCAAGGGGTTTGGGTGTTTCAGGCGTTCGACAAGGGGGGTATGGGTGCTTCATGGACTTTTCAGTCTTTTCAGCATGGCTACACGTTGGCACAAAATGCTTGGGTCTACCACATTGACGAGCTGGCTGGGGTATTCTTCTACATGTGGCGAGATCCTCTGGCCCAGAGACTCCATGGTGGGTTTCCCCATTGCTGTTGCCGTGTGTTGACTCTGTGGGTGAATTTCCTCGAATTTTCTTTCCCGGAAGTTTGAGGTTATGTTTAGTCAAGGACAACTCTCAACGCTTTTTTGAAGCCAAATTGGATGTTTTGACAAGGCATGGAATACTGGCCATCTCGTTGGTCCTTATGTGTTTTGATCCTTTCTAAAGGCTTGGACCCCCTTACCACTTCGTACTGACGAGAAAATGGGGTCATTTCAGCAATGTTCAAGCAAACCACTGTGACAACAGACCAATAGAAAAGATTCAGATTTATGTGGCTTTCTCAATGTAAATTCAGTTCAGCATTCAAATACGACATTGTGTTTTTTAAACGTGCACAGAGAGAAAGGTGAGTTTGGATATTTCGAAGTTTCAGGATAAAAAACTTGTAACTTCATGAACAATCATATTCGTAAAATTATAATGCCCCGCTGTGGCCGCGACTACCGCAAGGACGCGGTACTAAGCATGATATTGCGGCTTCTGGCGCGGATGACCTAGTATTTTCTGTGGCGAGTCAAGCTTCACGGCTGTAAAGCCCCATTAAATGTATACGAACTTTTTTTTTTTTTTTTTTTCGTTCGTCATGTATTGGTACTATATATAAGGGACACAATCGCGAGACATATGTACCTGAGAGGAGCGTGGCACCCAAACCCCAGGCATCGGTGAGGGGTTATGTGTAGGTCGAACTACATGCCGCAGAGGGGCCTATTATTCGATTCTGACGGGTTTGTTTGGCTAGTGTGGTGGTGTGGTTGGTAGTTTGGCTTGCTAAATGTGGCTTAGAAATGTCTTCCATAGTTGACTTTGTAGTGATTCATATTCCTTGATATCGTGTCGGGATTGAGATCCGGTAAAGTTGCGGTTGCCGCGAGGCAGTGTTGTACAAAGTGCCCAGCGTACTTACGCCGTAAAAACGCGCGTACTTACGCCGTAACGTTTTTTCGCTTTTTACGTTACGAATACTCGTGCACGGGTGCTGTTTACGGCGTAAATACGCAGTAAAATTTACCAAACGTTTTTACGCATCTATACGCTGGCTTTTACGGATCTATACGCTGAGTTTACGCGATTATATGCCGGACATGTCTTTCGAATCTGCTCCAAAGGCTGTGCGTGTGTGTGCCGTAGGCGTTATTCTAGAAGCAAGGTAAAACCCCGTCTTGCTACTCAAGTAGAAGCATCATCGTTTGATTATTATGAGGGAAAAAAGGATTCACCAACTGCCTAGCGACAGCGATCATTGGAACCTTCCATTCCGTTGAGCAGCGGGTTCTCTCTCAAATCTCTTTAGAACGCACTCATTTAAGATTACTTTACAAGCATCTCCCTAATGAGAGGCTTGGATTTTCTGTACTTCGAAGAGGTGAGACTCGTGGAATGAGAGGGGGGCAGGCAAGGCTTTCGGACTTCACGGCTGGCTTTGATGCGAAGGGTTGGGTTGATGATCGGGCTGCGTTTTCGTTTGTCAAATGCTTAGCGGGCATCCAACGTTTGTGGGCTACACGGAAAAGCGGTACACGTATGTGCGGTTATATCCGGGGTGAAGTCAGATGAGATGCGGAGTCGCCACCATATTAAAATGATGGAAATCAAATTTTGCAGAGTGAAGTATGATTACTCAAAGGATGCGAAGAATTTTGGCGACCTGGCACACGCTAGGGCGAGTCCTTTTCTTTGAGGAATGAGCTTGAACTTTCTAGTTACTGGCTGAGCGGGGTCCTATTTTTATATTCGAATGAACAACGGGAAGAAACTAAGATTTGTGACGAGAACGCTTACGGCGAAGCCCGTATGTAAGTATTGGTTACTGTTACTCGCTAAAACTTTGTGGTTCGAACTTCATCCCCAGTTTTGAGGGTTTCAAAGTTAAAAAAATTCTCGGTTAGCGCATGAGTTATGTATTGATCTCAGGTTATCAACCGAGTCAGGCTTAGTAAACAAGGAGTTTAAAAGAAGGAGAACAATCGACAGTTTTTCCAATAATTTAGAGTATGGCTAGAGACGTATTTGCCGCGTGTGCTACGTCAGCACCTTCGGAATCACTTTTCCCTCAGATAGGAGACGTCGTTTCAAAAAAAAGGAACCGACTTCTGCCGAGGACAATCAAGATTATCGCGATACTCAAGTCAAAGGGTGTAATCAATAGTGAAGATTTGTTGGTTTTTAAGTGAGGTACCGGAGGTAACGCAGATGGTTGAGGCACGACTGGCGAGAGTGCGCGACCACTGTGAGAAAATTTTTCACCTCAGCCGAAGAATAGTTTTCTTCTTCTTTTCTTCAAGCGTCTGATAGACTATATAAAATAGATACGTGGACGTAGACCCAGATTACATCGGGTTGAACCACTATAAAACCCAGTTCCCCATCAATTGTAATTACCTGTGTGCTAGCGCATTTAACACGGTGTTGCATATAATCCAACAAGATTGTTCTGACATCTTCTGGACTGTGAGGAAAGAGACGTTTCATGAAGCACTGCGATCACCGGAGAACAGGAAGAGGAAAATGCCTTTGGAGAGAGCATACCCTTAATCGACGAAGAGGATGATGATGCTGATATATCAAACATCATAGATTATCTTTCAGAGTAGTGTTCTTGATTGATTTTCGCATAAGCCTCGTATCATCCTCGTGTATATCAAGTGCAAGACTATCTATTTTTTTGTATACCTTCATCAATCAAATGCAGCGCCCAAAAAAAGCCAGACTGACGACTAAAAACTCAGGCTTATTCAAGATTGATGCAAATTATAATGAGATGCAACCGGCGACC